>NW_012194777.1:1051828-1148026 GCF_000504015.1 Erythranthe guttata
ATTTTGATTCAGAGCTTTCTCAACGGCTAAACAACATTCTCTTGCTGTGTCTTCTTCAACTTCTTGCAGTAAAGATTCAAAATACTGTGAGCAAAGTAGAGAGGAATTGTTCAGTAAGCAAATATAATGTCATCTACAATATATAGCACTAGAAATCTAGAATACGTCTAAATAAAATGAAGGCGGTAAAGAACTACTTCTAGTGCTAATCCGAGAAACATAACACCTCCAAAATATTTAGTAAATCAATTCTCAGATGAACTTACAATTTTCTGGCTTTCAAGTTGTGAAGTAAGAAGTTCATTGTACTCATTCACTATCTGCATCAGAAATACCAAAGTTATGCAGGAATTACACAAATAGATGAGAATGGTACATAAATTCATAAACAAAGAGTTAAAAAAGATAGAAGTTACATATTCAACTTCATTGTCCAAAACAGTGCCACTGTATCCAGTACAATCACTGCAACCATCATTATTATGCAAGCAATGGTGTTTCGACTCAACCAACTTTCCATCAGTTTTAGATTGGATCAGTCGATGAACATAGTTGTCACCAGCATAGTCCCACACTCTTTGAGTTTCCAGTTCAAGGGAATAGCAGTGTTCTGTTTCTTTCCAGTGGCTTATGGCGTGCCCGTTCTTGTAACTATACCGAATTCCACAGTGAAAAGCCTTATAAAACGTTAAAACTTTCTGACAGGTCACGGCACAATATTTACATGGAATATATCAGGATATAGTCTACTTAGAGGGAAACAGATTATATACCTCCCACAGCCAACAGAGCCGCATATGACACACATCCAAAGATTTTCCGAAGTTTGACAAACATAACATATTGATTTCTCAGGTTGTTGCTGGCAATATCGGCATACCTAAACAAGTTGCAAATATCAGACTGGGTCCGTTATTTGAAGGCATTTTACAACTCAAAAGCAAAATCACATTACAGGAACCTAGTCAGATATACACAGCAGATAGAAGGCGATTAGCGTTATACAAAATAGTTCAGAGTGCGCTAAAATTCCCAAAACGCATGGCTTCAACACATTAAGATTACTATATGATTACTCCAGGGTTATTTAAAAAAAACACATTCAATTATTTTTAAAAACTCCAGCTAGGACATTTTGACCCCACTTAAGTATGGGATAGGACTTCGTTTAAGTGACTTGGTAGACAAACACCAAAAATCTCATCATATACATCCATCAGTTGCCTCTCAACCTTCACATAAAAACAAGGGATGCCCAAAAGGAGTAGTCAACTATAAAATCAAATAACGGGAAATTTGAAGATCTCCATTTCTACAAATGCTTAGGCATGTTATCCTAAATGATAACAACATTAATGCTGATGAAATAGAACTCACCGGGCAAGAAGAGTCTGTCCATCTAGAAATACAAGAGCAGTGAAAGGAGTGATTGCAGATTGTAGTAAGAATTCCACCTGTATCTTGGTCTAACCTCTCTGCAAGTAGAATTAATAAGAAAATTGTAAAACAAAGTCAGTTGATTGGTAAAACTAATTAGCATTCATGCGTTATAAAAAGAAAAATGAAAACAGACACAACTATGTATAAAAAGATAGATGAAAACAGACACAACAAGAGCAGTTCACTCCAAAGACACAATAGAACATGATAACCTCAAAAACACATCAGTCTAATTGATATCTTCGAGGACTATAATCTCTGACGGACAACATAACAAAGACTACGAGTCCAATACTGAAAACCTCAATTACCTACACTGGCTGAGTGGTTAGCCCTTCAACTTTCTGTACCTATGCACATGGAGCCTAGTTCCATTATACATTGTTTAAGTTTACGATAAAGAAAAAAATCTTCTTATACTACCATAAAAACTCGTTTAACCAATATTTAGATCCTTGGACTCTAGAGACTGGTCAAAATATCCACACTCTCGCAAAGCAATGACCTTTAGATTACAGAAGCCATGAATTTATTCCCTATTGAAAATTAATCAAGGACAGAGAAATATATATTGTCGAGGACTCGAGATCTAATATCCAATTCACATAGTAAGAGGTTGCATGTAAACTTCAAAATATACGCAATTTACCAAGACGTGCTAACATCTATTCCAGAAGTAAAGTCTCCTTTTCCTTAATGGAAGTTCAAGGACAGTACCGAGACAGACTGGACAAGAGGGCTGCTCTACAGAGCTTGCAGTGGAAGGCTGTGAGTGCTCAATGGATCCAGTATACTGTATATCTATAGTGAAAAACATGCGGCAGGTCTCCTCCTGCATTCAAAGAGAGAAACAATTAGGAACAAGGGATACGCTTTACTGAAGGTCTTAAAGTTCCAATCTTCCAAGGTCTTAAAGTTCCAATCTTCCAGGCTATGATAGGAAGGAGAAAATACCTCAAGAGACGAAAAGCGCTTTCCACAGAAATGCTTGTAAAATGAATCTGCTGAATTTTGATCATCCAGCCTGATCAAAACAATGTATCGATCCTCCATTCCCTCTGTCCTGAATTGCAAATATAAGAAAATCATGACGAGGTGGTGAAACAGAAAATTATCTGGCATAATTCATGAACAAACCTGACAACTCGCATTTCCAACATGTGCTGAATGAATGAGCCACAGAACTGACAAAAGTCTGCATATGTCATGTGATTGGGGACCCCAAGTACACAAATCAGAGGCTTTCTATCAACCTAAAAGGCATTAAATTTAAGTAAGCAACAACACAAAAAGTAAGGCATATCAAATACTATCATGCACAAGAGCACTATCCAATGAACAACACGAAAAAAAAATTATTTCCAATTGAGATCTTGTCGAATTACTAAGCAACTCTTTTAAGCATTTACCCATTTTTTTATTGAAATTGATGAACTATCCTTGTATAGTCAGTTTTATTTCTGACAAATGATTACATACTGCTGAAAACATACGTGACAACAGAGAACAGAGCACTCGGTCGATTCAAGACAAAAAAACTCTATACTCAGGGGAGAAAATTATAAACCGTTTTACCCCGCGGTTGCTAATAACAAATTACTTTCAGTTGCAACAGAATAATGATACTAATTTAACAGTAATGATTTCATTAGCATTTATATTATTGATCAAACTCTAGAGAGCAACTATTCAAAGCATATATCCATATTAAAAAAAAAAACAAAAACAGAAAATTTTCGAAAGTTCAAATTCACGTAAGAAGTAAACTCAATTGCAACAGTTCAGAAATCAGAGGATCAGATAAAATAACAATTAGGTTGAGCGAAGTCTATATTATAAACTAATCATGATGATTGGCTGGAAATTAAACGAGTTTGGTCAATTTCGATTTACTGGAAGCTGAGAAGACGATGAAGCCATGTCATCGCGGTAGAAATGCATTACGCCTCTGATCTCTTCAATTCTAGGGTTTCCGGAAGAGAAATGCAAAGCCTGTGCAGTTACGGAGGTGGATGGATCTCCGATTGAACTCAAAACAACCGGCGACCGGAACAAAACCTCCGGAAAAGCTCCGGCAGCGGCGCTCGAACTAGTTGAAGTCTCTTCCAACATCTTTCAGTTTTTTTTTTTTTTTGTCTCTGTGTGTGTGTTTCCGCCAGAAAATGGGTTGAACAAAATCGATTTTTCGTATATATAGGTTGCCGTGCTCGAAAGACGAATTGGGAAAACGAAAAATTATAGATACAATTCGGTTTCTAATTTTAGCTTATGTTTCACATTGGCCCCTTTACTTTTCGTAAATGATATTACAGGACATATGTATCAAGTGTTTTGCACTTAAGACCAAAACTTATGTTTTATTTTACTCCCTAAATTATATAGACTTGACAGGAGTTGATAATCTATGATTTTATTTTACTCCCTGATTTTATTTTTATTCAAAAATTAAAATCATGTTACAGAAACTTAATCACATCCAATTATAATTGAATTATATTTTCAACTATGTAGCATGTAAACTTCAATTTCTTGATGTATCCGTATTATGGATACGTTTGTGTTCGATATTCGAGGACATCTGCTAGACATTTTACGAGTTATTTTGTAATTTTTTTAAAGTTGGAAGCATGTTTGAATAGCAAATTTTTAAATATTTTTTGTTGGTTCCGTAATTATTATATGATTAATGATTAATTGCAACTTAATAGTTACTATAATATTTATTTTGAACATACTTGTATGCAAATATATAAAAAGATTTTATATGTAAATAAAAATTTATGCATGTTAATATAATATATTTATAATATATACCTGTATACTTTTAATATTTACACATTTTCCCCCAATATTTCGCATCCCTTTTTTCTGGATATGACGTTTTCCTGTGTATGTACGTACATTTTCAATCCAATGTTTTGCTTAATCAAATTTCAAAAAAAATTACAATTACAATTGCATTTTTTACTAATAAAAATGCAAAAAATGTAAAAGATAAAAATATATATCCAATTATTATAAAAAAAAACTATAATTTGATCTAGTAATAATGATAATCAAAATTTAAAAAGGATAAATAGATGCTCGAAACGTATTTATAAGTAACATAAAACAAGACATTAATTATTAATTTAATTATACTCCAAAATTGAAACATTAATTTCATCCATTTTTCAAATTAATAAATCTACGTTGAGTTAAACAAACTAAAACCCGCCATTAATGAAGCATGTCTTCCTCACATCTCTGTCAAAACCCAAACTTCGACGAACAACGGTGGATCATCCACATTCGCCGAGCCCTGGACGACGACGGCGACGGCGACGAAGATCTCGATCAAGAATCCGGCAATCCCGTTTCAATTTTCAATGTCCCCAAAACCCTAACCCTCGCCAGCCCAGAATCCTACACCCCGCAGCAAGTATCGCTCGGCCCGTACCACCATTGGCGCCCCGATCTCTACGAAATGGAGAAATTCAAAATCTCCGCCGCGAGGAGATCGCAGAGGCAGCTCGCCGGCAGCCGTAAATTCCACGATTTCGTCGACCGTTTGTCGAAATTCGAGATAAAGTTTCGATCTTGCTACCACAAGTACCTGAATTTCAACGGCGAAACCCTCGCGTGGATGATGGCGGTGGACTCGTGTTTTTTGATTGAGTTTCTTCAGGTTTTTGCCGCCGCCGGAGAGGGGCGGAAATCGGGGTGCGATGCTGTTATTAGGGATATGGTGATGCTCGAGAATCAGATACCCTTGTTTACCTTAAGAAAAATGGTGGAGTTCCAATTGGGATCAGTTGACAGAGCAGATGATTTGCTTTACACAATGCTGATGGGGTTTTGCAACGAGGTTTCGCCTTTTAAGATAAATCGAGAATCGATGCCTAATAATGTTTCTCGAGTTTTGAAATGTGCTCATTTGCTCGATTTTTTGTACCGTTCGATTGTCCCAAAATCGGAGGTATTGACCGAAATAGCAGTGGATGCAGAGAAGGAAGGCGTAAGCGAATGTGAAAAGATTAGTTTTCGAAAGATTATGAGTTCGATCAAAAGATTGGTGATCTCGAAACCCGTTAAATTCCTTCTGATGATTTCATGGAAAATCGTATCGGTTCTTCCTGGTATGATTGTGGTAAAACAGATCGAATACTTGTGTTTTTCTCGAGAAAGAGAAGAAACTAACACGGAAAACGAAAACTCGAACAAACATCCACTAATGGAGGAAATCACAATCCCTTCCGTAACCGATCTCTCAATGGCAGGAGTGAGATTTTCGGTTACGAACGAGGGCATTTTCGGAATAAGTTTCGACAGAAAAACGGCTACCTTCAATCTCCCAACCGTTAGATTAGACGTGAACACAGAAGTGGTCATGAGAAACCTCGTGGCCTACGAGGCCTGCAACCACGAATCAGGGCCGTTGATTTTCGCGCGGTACACCGAATTAATGAACGGGATTATCGACACCGAAGAAGACGCAAAATTGATGAGGGAACAGGGCATCGTTTTGAACCATTTGAAGAGCGATGAGGACGTGGCTAACTTGTGGAACGGCATGAGCAAGTCTATTAGATTGACGAAAGTGCCCTTCTTGGACGAAGTCATCGAGGGTGTGAACAGTTACTACGAGGGGCGATGGAGGGTTAGAATCGGAAAGCTGTTGAAACGACACGTTTTCGGTTCGTGGCAGTCTATGACATTCTTGGCTGCTATTTTGTTGCTGTCTTTTATGAGCTTGCAGACGTTTTGCTCGCTGTTTAGCTGCGCTCGTCTCGTTTTTCATCGTAGAACGATGAACTGAATATATCATTAATTAATTAATCGAGTATTAAATTGACACGAACGCACCTGATTTTATAGTTTAATCGAGTATCAAAACTCTCCTCTTCTTCTATATTAGTTTCGCTAGAGTAAAAAATCAACCAAATGTGCATAAAACAAGAAACATATGTTGTTCATGTGAAATAAGAAGATTAATATACAAATATATATATAATTATATATAAACTCTTACAATCATGTGGGCTTCAAATTCTGAAACATCGAATCCCACTTGATGATTTCTTCGGTACTACTCGAAAAGCTGCTGTTCCACGCATTATTAGCCAGCCCCTCCGATCCGGCCCATCTCGAGCTCGGGCTCGAATCCGGGCTTTGTGGGTCCCCCCCGTTTGTCAGCATCAAGATTCCACAATCACCATCCACAACAAACCTAGGACTACGATCATTTCTCGACACCGGCAATTCCCGTTGTTTATTATTATTATTCGCCTTAACGGCCACCCTCTTGCTCCTCTGCAGCATAGCCACCTTCCACCTCAAACTATGGCATCTCATCGGCGGGACCACAGAGAGAGCCGGATTACTACTCTCCCGACGGCGCGCCGTTAGCAACGCGTGGATGCGGCCCGAGACGTAATTCTTGGTTCGCTTCATCGCGAAGACGAACCACAAAACGGGGTCCGCGATTTTCCTTCCGCGGTTGATCTTTTTCGTTGATGATGATGCTAGCTTGAGAATCTCGAGACGGTGCTTAGCCGTCGAGATTCCCATGCTCTGGAGAAACTCGTGGCTCAAGTAGGGTATGTCGTCTTCGACGAGCTCGTTGTTGGCGAATGTGAGGGCGTATTCGTAAATTAGTGGCGGTTCGAGGCCGGTTTGAGATAGCCATGTAAACCACTCCATTTTCTTGGTTCTTCTTTATAAACTAGAAATTGTATGTTTGTAAGAGAAGAAAGAAGATGAAATGTTAGTTCTATTTTTTTTTTAATTCTTTTTTTTTTTTAGTTCATAAAGACTTAATTGGACCAGCTATATATTATTGGTTGGTAGTTGGAAAATTGAGAGTGACAAAAGACTAAAAAAAGTGTGGTCTTGCCCTAATTAAGGACATGGTCCTTTTGATAAAACAGGGGCAGGTGTCACTCACACTTTAAATAATATAAATAAATAATAATAAATTTAATTTGACAAAAAATGGATTTAATTGCACACACTAAATCACATGATCAACCTACCTACCTACACTGTATATTCAGAAGCGTGTATGTGTGTGTGTTTGTGTGTATATGAATGAATGCACTAATATCGACTGTGTCGAATTATTGTATTTTATGCTTAATATTAAGGAAATTCTATTTATTTATTTATTCCGGTTTTAAATTTGAGGATATGATTGGAATTTATCTAATTCAATGCATATATATTCCACAATAAATCATTGGGTCATCTCATTTATGATTTTTTTAGGGTAAACAATACTCACAATCCCCACTAATTTAATAGGTGATTCAATGCGTACCTAAGGTTCAAGAAGAAGAAAACAAATTCGGAGATTATTTAATTAAAGTTATATATCTATATATTATATATATATATATATATATATATATATATACTTATTTTGTTAAAAAAAAGAATTAATATTCATAGAAAATATTGGGAGCGATGCTCTAAAACTCCGGTAAACATTTGACCCAATTTTTTTATTTTTCATTCATAAATCCAGGCGCCGTACCGTATAATTTTGTACGTAACTAGTTTGTTTTCCTAACAAATGTAACGAGTAAAAGACAATATATTTATTTGACAAGGATATTATAAATTATAGGGCAAATTACGGCCACCCCACGAGTTATGGTCAAATTACGAAAGCTTCCTTCTGTTTGGGTAATTACAGGCCGTCTTTTAACTATGTATTACATTACCAAAAAACCCCTCTAGATGTAAATTTAGGAACCGAAATTTCGGTACGCCAACATTTAATACCGTTTACTGAACTGAATATACGATTTGATTAAGTAAATAACCGAATTACATAAATTTTATGTAAAAATATTTAAAATGAGAGGGGTGGCTGTAATTACCCAAACAAGAGGGGGTTTTTTCGTAATTTGGCCATATGAAGTTGTGAAGTGAATGTCACAGGACAAATAGTACTAAAGGAATCACACTTGCCTTCAATACAGCTCAAGAAATGGCAGTAAGAAGTTAAGGCATCAGAAAGTACTAAAGATCCTAAATCCTATTTGCCTTCAACTGAAACTGAAAACATAATAAGAAAAATCAATGGTTAACATATAAAGAATATAGAAAGATCTTCGCCTAGGAGCGAGTGCGAGAGCCGATTCTTCTCGATGAATATAAATGCCCCTTATGTACTTGGAAAAACGCCTCTTTGTTTCGTTTAATCTCGATCAAGATTCTTGACTTTAGATGTAGGATATCGCCACATTTTCATTTAATTTTTGTTTGTTTTATATTTTTGTTATATTCCGAAGATCAGTCAAATTGCAAACTGAGTTGGATACTGTTATATAACAAACTTGGAATCGACTTAAACCGATCATCGCTTTGTAATCACGAAGCACGAACAAAACAGATCTTTAAATCATCAGAGTCAAATTGTACAGAAGAATCGTCACTATAAGGTAAGGTACCGAACCGGGAAATAAGAAAGCAAAATTTTTATAGTTTTCGAAAAGGGGCAAAAAAGGAAATAGAAAAAATTTAAAGAATGATACAAAGTCTCAATTTCTAAGATACTACTAACATTTATTTATTCAGGAACAAACTTACATGTGATTTCTGCGGGTCACATGTTTGCTCTCATAGATCATAGGCTCATCGAATCGTAACTTCTTCGATATTTACCAAATTACCCTTTTTTCCGAAACAAAAACCCGAAGAACAGGGTCATTCAGATTGGCTTTTCAGGCTGTAAATATTGCCTCCGACTCCAGCAACACTAACTATGATCGCCAAAGTCAACATCAGCCAAGAAAGAAACCTCTCCACACAGCTCAAACCGTTTCTCTCTTTGCTCAACCGCAACGCAATTAGCGACGGAAATGTGAAACCCAACGAGACAGCTGTCGTCGCCCCCGTAAACTTAAACGCCGTCCAAATATTCGGTATCATAGTCGAGCCGAGATATATAAGCCCCAAAAGCACCAAAGTCAACACCAAGCACCTCTTCCTACTCTCCGACAAGGGATTCAACCCTTCGAAGACCAAACTGTCCACCGTTTGTCTCAACGAAAAATGAATCACGGGGAAAACAAGAACCAAATGAAGAACGTAACCGATTCGAACAATGTAGTTCAAAGCCGAACTAAACCTAATTCCAAGATCCTTATCAAAATTAGTTAGCACATCGGATTCGGTATCTTTTCCAAAGAGAAGATACCCCGCCACTGCAGTTGATGCGTACACCAATACGCATATAAGGGTTGTTATCCTACCCACTCGGTACATTTTACGAGGGGTGGGCCCCTCGAGCTCGTTGTATATAGGTTGAACGTTGAAGTGGCACACATAAGCGTTCGACATTATAGGAATGACCACAAGCAAATCGAGAATGGCTTTCTTGGATCCGAAATCCGGGGACATCCTCGGTGGCTCAATTTTTCCCTCGACTAGTTTTATAAGAGCTACGATAACCACGACAATTACGAACACTACTGCCAGCGCCACGGAGGCTGCTGACGTCATGCTCAACGAGTCGATCTTATCCAAAGTGCAGAGCGGTGCGAGAAAAAGAACAAGAACTACTAAAATTACAATCTTTCTATGATCCCAAAACCCGTGCCCTAACCACTGATCGAAAACCCCAATGTGACGAAGCGAACCCGATAAAACGTCTCCGATTATGATCAAATACACAACCAACACACCGGCATTGTTAACGATTATGCAAATTTCTGACAACGTCTTGGCTGTTCTGCCCAATGCAGCCTCGACAACTTCGCCGTACGAGGTTGCCTTACACTGGACCGAAAATCGGACTAATAATTCGACACTAATTTCGGATAAAACCCCCATTAAAAAAATCAAGATTAGACCTAAAACCAGACCCAAAACTTTCATTGTGGCGGGGAGAGCCATGATGCCAGCCCCAATAATGGAGGTGGTGAGATTGAAAACAGCGCTAGAAATACCCGACCCGGGTTTTCTTTCTTCACCAAAAATAAGGGGCAAATCGTCGAAATCGGCGTCGAAATCATCTGCATTGGGTGGGTTCGAATACCCGTTTTCGTGATCGGGCGAAATCAATCTCAGAGATGAAGTTTTGGATTGAAAGCTGCCGTCTTTCACCTCTAATTTGGCGTAATTGCTATCCATTTGCGTTTATCACTATATACATACACGCTCGATAAAAAAAAAATTGTGTGTATGTATGTATGTGTATGTATAGGCGATAAATATAGATGTCGACGGAGTAGCAGGGAAGAAAGAGATTGACTTACAGATAGAATTGATGGGAAATCGGATTTGGGGTTTCTGAGAAATTTAGGGAGAGATGGATTCTGATTGGGAAATTAGTAATTAGATCTGAGTACCAATGATCGAAAGACCTATCAGAAAGAGCAGACAGAATTGGGGGTTCTTGGGTTCTGTTCTCCTACTTTTCTTTTTCTTTTCTTTTTTTTAATTGGAGAATTGAATAATATGGCTCTTTTTAATTTTTCCCATTTTAACCTTTTTTTGGTTATAGCTTTTTTTTGCCTTTCTTTTTTTTTAAACAAGGGAATCCGCGTCGAACTATATAGGTAGGGGTAGAATTGGAACAATATTTTTCATTGTGAATTTCGAAATTTCGAGTTCTGATTTTTTTTTCGAAATAATTTGGATTGAATTGGAATATATATGATATTCCAATTTCCGGTCCGATTTTAAGTTCCGAAAATTACAAAAAAAAAAATCAAAACAAAAAATAAATCCGAATATTACGCTTAAAAATACTAATATTATTGTGTATTTCAAAATTTAGGTGACCAAAAAATAAATTTTCGAATCCCGCCGATTCCGATCTGAAATTTCCCGATTTTGGAATAGGTTTTTTGCATTCCAATTTTTTCCAGTTTTTTTTCTTAAATGGAATTGGAACTAGTTCTTCACTTTCGGAAAAATCAGAGTTTTTTTCTGAAAGGGTTTATTCCAATCTGATTTGTCCAATTTAAACTCCTACATATGGTTGTATTGGGTAAATCTACACTCTCGTGTAATAACTTGCACATCATACGAGAGACACAAATCACACTAGTCTACTTTAATCTAGAATTTGATAGGATAATATCATATAAGTTTATGATGATTTAATTTATAATTGTACTTCTCCTAAAAAAATTACAATTGGACAAGGAGATGTTCAAGATTAAGATTAGGATATAGAAGTTCATATTTTTTTATATATAATAATTATTAGTGGATTCAAACAATTTATTCCACTAACCAATATCAAATAAAATTCAATACTTGTATTTAATTATAAATTTGACACAAGTTATAAATACAAGCCTAAACTAAATGAAGTCGAACGCACGCCGTCAAATGATTCAAGTTCGAACTTCACAACTTGTCGTCTACCGTTTATATTCAATGCCGTTAACATCTCACCGCGCTTTGCGAGCTATTAGACCAGAGTCTGAGATTCGATATTTTATCCAAGGGGTATTTAGAGAAAAATAGATGCATCAATAATAATGATTTACTAAATAGAACCCTAGATTTTGTAATTATATTATTACCTATTTTGCATGAACTATTTCCTTTTTATATTCTTTGACCGGAAAAAAAATATAATTGTACAAAATTGCCCCAAATCAAATGCCTAAAATACCAAAACCCTAGAATTCTTTTATGTGTTGTTCCCTCCCTTACCAACACTCCCCAAAAGACCCTCTGCCTTCTCTCTCTCCCCTTCGTTCTCCCCTTAATATTTTCTTTATCTCTCTCCCCATAAATTTGCAGCTTTTTTTTTGGGAAAAGATTAATGGAGGTGGAGAAGCTTTGCTCTGTTGTTACTGTACAGAACATGATTTGCTGTTCTCAGAAATCTCTTCTTTTGCTTCTTTTGGTGGTACATTCTGCAACCCTTTATTGTACTTTTGTTTTTTTTATTTTTTTTATTAATGGGATGTAGATTTTGTGCCATGTTCTTGTTTTTTGGATTGCTTTTGCCATTATCTTGAATTTATTTTTTTAGCATCTATTGGCTTTAAGGATTGGATTTGTGTTTTCGAAGGTTTTGTTTTGCTCTTAAGTTTGTTATTGTTCGGGCTCGGTCAATTGGTTTGTCTCGAAGCTAAGGTTGTGTGTGCAAACATGCTGGGACAGTTAATTGTTGTATGAATGTTTTTAGCCTAGTTCTTTTTTATGTTAAATTGTGGTTTATTTTACTAAATTGTCGTTTATGGATCCCGATTTAGTTGTTTTACGTTCGTGGCAACTTATAAGTGATTTTTAATTTTTTATTATTAATAAGGTGTCGAATCGATGATGAGTAATAATTTTACTTTGTGGAGTGTTAACCTACGAGTAGTTATTGAAAAAATGAGTTGTAATAACTCAATCCTTCTTAAATTTACGATCTTGTTGGATTCTGGTCGATTATAATTACACGAGAAACAAATAAAAAATGAATCTTTTAGCCAAAATGAATGTTTTAAACAAGAATCTCATAGATTCTTGGTTCCCAATTGGCACGAGAAACCAATAAAAAATGAATCTTTTAGCCAATTGGCACGAGAAGGATTTTTTTCCCTTAAACATTACTATAAACGTTATTTTCCGATTTTCACCAAATGGCATTTAGCATAGCTTAAAACAAGTTGCAAGCATTAATTTTGATGTCATATCGACCTTATGCAACTTATTATTCTCCTAGTTCCTAACTTTTACGTTAAGTTGTTTAACTTACTTTTGCACACGTGTTCGTCGAGAATAGATGAAAATGACATTATTTGATTGGAATATTTTCAGTGTGGGACTGTGCTTAGTGATATCAATGTATTTCCATCTCTGTTAGAGACCGACAAGAGGTATTTCGTTTTTCTATCACCCTTTTCGTTTTTTTTTTTGTTTTTTTCACGCCGTATCGTAAGGGTAAGAGCACTAATTACTGTAGAATATCTACTCCAATCTACAGATTCCCATTTGGCGACCTTAAGAAAGCTACACAGTCTGCTGACGAAAACAAAGATGCTGGTGAAAGTGACGATGACGATGATGATGATGACAAGGATGATGATGTTGATGACGTTGATAATGATGATGACAATGGTGCTGAAGGAGGAGATTCTGATGACGAGGTTCATGCTAATGGTGATGTCGGAGGTATTAGTGATGGTGATAGTGATGACGATGACGATGATGATGATGACGACGAGGATGATGATGACGAGGATGATGACGATGATGATGATGATGATGATGACGACGAGGATGATGATGAAGATGATGATGGTGACAGTGATGACGAAGAAGATCAACGACCGATGAAGAAGAAGAAGTGAAAGTACATTTAAGTTTGTTTCAGTCAAGAAATTTTGAGATTCTATTTTATTTCAAATTTTTTTCGTAAAGAACGATTTTTTTTTTTTTTTTTTTTAATGGTTACGGACCACAATTAAGTAAGTGTTGATTCTATTATCTTAACATTATATAATTAGATGTTTTTTTGTTATTATCTTAACCTTGCTCTTAATCCTAAATTGCTTAAGAAGTAGTAATTTATATGTTTCAATTTCATTTAACAAATGCAGGATAATTGTTGATTAGTGATTGGTATATTTATTAAAATAGTTTGTTATCATAAATTCACACCCCCGTTAGATTTGAATAACCCGTTTTCGCAACCGTTTTGGGCATTTCTCGTTCGAACAAATTCGGATTCCTTCTATTTTTCAACTTCCGTTTTTTTCTTTCGATTTTGATTATGATTATCGATCCAATTTTAATTTGCGAAAATTCCTAAAAATTTGAAGTTGTGATGTCAATTTTTTTTTTCTTCCAATTTTTGAAATAACAATTTCCGATTTTTCTTGAATTCTTTTGAAATTGAATTATAATTTGTTTCCATTTTTCAATTCCGAAAAATGGAATTTTTTTTTTTCGAAATATCAATTCTAATCTGATCCATCCGATTTCCAACTATCAACAATTCAACCTAACCTGATTCAAAAAAAAAAAAAAAAAAATTCAATCTTCTTCATGAAACTGATAGCAGATTGCATTTAAAAAAAAAATTATCCATGAACACAAGGGATAAACATAATCAAATAGTTACACTCACTCAGGCAACTTCCCAGCCCTAAAAATGGCGAATTTAGAAACCTCCGAGTACCGATACTCAATCCCACTGCTCTGAAGAAGCCCCTCGATCAAAATCTTCGCCTTTTCCGGCTCCGAATTCTCGCATTCGATCTCGTAACACGTGCCGAAGCTGTAATGCGTCTCGTCCAGCTCCAATTTCAGCCTGTTCCACTCGTAAACCCCTCTCACGTTTCGAAACCCACCCAAGCAAATCAAACCCTTGTCGCCCAAATTGAATTCCTCCTTCACCCTTCTGATGATGCCGGAGGATTCCGCGAGGAGGAGGAGGCGCCAGGGATCGGCGGCGCACTGGCGGGCGACGGAGGGGTCGATTGGCTCCTCCTGCTCTTCGATTCGGCTGATTCCGTCGGAGATTTGGGGCTTTGATTTGAGGGAAAGGACGCAGCGGGATTCTAGGTCGTAGAAGCGGAGGCGGAGGGCGGCGAGGCTGGAGGCGAGCTCGGCGTTGGGGCCGTCGAAGAAGAGATTCTCTTGGAAGTGGGTGCGGCGGTGGTAAGGGGCGAGGATGGCGGAGAGGCGCTCGTGGGCGGCGGAGGATGGGAGGCGGAGCTTTACTTCTACTTCCATGTGTGGATTTTGGGTCGATTAAAAAACGGTTGAAGTTGAAATAACGGGTGGCTATTTTCAATAGTGAATAATCATTATTTTTTTTTATTGTTTATTGTTTTTTAAATTTCTTTTTTATATAAGTATTTCAGTTTAAACGTCTTACGTGTGGTTTGCTAGCTATTATATAAATTAATAATTATACATTTTTTCTCAAAAAAAAAGATATTTACATATATATAATTTTGTGAACATTCTTGACACATATTATATAGGGTTAAAAATCTACTAAACTATTCAATATTAATCTTTAAAAGTTTTGTTGAGCTCGATTTGTTAACATAATCGATAAAATTAAGTAGTTAAATAAAGTATATAATTGAATAAATGCGTACTCATTCTATATAATCAATGATTGGATATGCTGGACCATAGGTGCGATGATTTACATAGATGGTTCACTAATAGCCCGAGTGTTTAAACGCGCTTTCACATCTTCTTAACCGGAAAGCCATACAAAAGCTACGATGAATAATGTTTTCTTTATGGTTTTTTTTCTAAACCCTAATGATTTCGGTAACAAATTTTAAAATGAATCGCAATCGGATACCCAAAGATAACTGGACGATAAAAAATTTATGCACACCGCTAGATCCTTCGATATTTCTTTTTTTTTTTAACCAATTGAGGTAGTAGTAGTTGTAGTAATTGTTACTAAAACAAAATTCTATATCAAGAAGCAAGGCTCAATAGTAGAACAAAAGTAGAGAGGATTTAACCAAATAAAAATAAATGTTACAACAACATCAAATGTTACAACAACATAGGACAACCAAAAACCTAAGACAAATAAATGCTACCTGAGCAAAAAGTAAAACTAATTCCTCTTACAAATAGAACTACAGATATTCTAAAGCGCCTTGGGACGAAGAAAAAAAAAACAGATAACACCGCCTCTTTAGATCACTATTATCATCATTATCAGCTCATTAAAAACACACGAAACGTCGCTCAGTAAAATGACGAGGTGAAGATAAAACCCGAGTACTGATTAATCATATAGTTCAGAGCTTGAATAGAAGGCCACCGTGAGTGGCGAAGAAGGGAGCAAAAACGAGGGATTCGACTGCCATGAGCTTGATGAGGATGTTGAGTGAGGGACCCGATGTATCCTTGAGTGGATCTCCAATCGTGTCTCCGATCACGGCCGCCTTGTGTGGCTCCGATCCCTTGGGGCCCAGTGTTCTTGCGTGCTCAGAAGCACCAGCCTAGTAATTTATACTTCCTAAGGTTAGAGAATATTTATATATAATATAAAATAACGGAACCGTTTTTGGCTTGTGAAAACTGAGCTGTTACCTCAATGTACTTCTTTGCATTGTCCCATGCACCACCAGTGTTGGATGCAGAAATTGCTATCTGTATAATACAAAATAGCATATATTAAGTGAGTGTGTGTGTGTGTGTGTGTGTATGTGTGTGTGTACTTAATGCAATATTAAGATTAGAAATCCTAAGGTATCGGTACGATTAGGGGTGAAAATTGGAGCGGAAATTCCAAATTCCACCGATTTGACTCCGAAATTTTCCCATTTAGGAACAATTGAATTCCAAAAATTCTGATTCTGATTTTTTTAACACAAATCACTTATAGTATCAATATCTTTGTGTATTTTGTATTATAGATGACTAAAAATTGGAACTTCCTAATTCAGCTGATTTCAATCCAAAAATTACCGATCTTAGAACAATTTTTCCACTCCATTTTTTCCTAATTTTCGAATGTTTTGGAACGGAATTGGAATTAGTTTTCCACTTCCGAAAGAAATCGAATTTTTTTTCGTAACTGCTAATTTCAATACGGATCCATCAGTTTTGTACTTGAACAACAAAAAATCCTAAATTTCGGAAAGAAACAGGAAATCGTACCTGAACACCAGAAATAAGAGAACCAGCAAGAACACCGGAGAGGGTTTCAACGCCGAAAAAGGTTCCAACGATGAGAGGGGTAAGCATGACAAGGGCGCCAGGTGGTATCATTTCCCTAAGGGACGCATCGGTGGAGATCTTGACACACGTGGCATAATCGGGCTTTGCAGTACCCTCCATGAGGCCCGGAATCTCGTTGAACTGCCTTCTCACTTCCTCCACCATCTTCAAAGCTGCGCTACCAACGCTCTTCATTGTCATGGCTGAGAACCAATATGGGAGCATTGCACCCACCAGCAAACCTATGAAGACCTTAGGGGTCAACACATCAACTTTCGTAATTCCAGCACGGCTCACAAAGGCACCGAAGAGGGCCAATGAGACGAGTGCTGCGGATCCGATTGCAAACCCCTGAAAACAAATTCAAAAAAGAATTAATGTTTAATATTTGTGTAAGGTCTATAGTGTGAGTAGGGGTGGAAATTGGAACTGATTTTCCAAATTCCTAATTTTGACTTGGATATTTCAGATTTTGGAATAACATTCATTCTGATTCCCCAATTTTCGAATTGTTTTGGAACTGGATTGGAATACATAATAGATTCTGATTTCCGTTATGGGTTTAATTTCTGAAAATACAATTTTTTTCCCGAAAATTACACTTATAATATTATTAATTACTCTATATAATAGGTGACTACAAAATTAGATATTCCGAATTATGACGATTCCAATCCAAAAAAAATCAATTTTGGAACAAATTTTTACCTTCCAATTTCCATTATTTTGATTTCCAAAATTTCAATTTTTATCTTTCAATTTTTTTTAACAAAATTAGATTTAGAAAAAAAAGGGGGATTTTCAAAACTAAAACTTATTCTTTAAATTAAAAAAAAAGGGAGATTATTATAATACCTTTCCGATAGCAGCAGTGGTATTTCCAGCAGCATCGAGGGCATCGGTTCTCTCGCGAATCCTGTGGCTCATACCAGCCATCTCAGCAATACCACCAGCATTATCACTAATAGGACCATATGCATCAATTGCCAATCCAGTTGCAATTGTGCTCAGCATGCCCAAAGCAGCCACTGCTATACCGTACATAGCAGCAAAGCTGAAACTAACAAAAATGCTAACTGCAATCGCAAAGATGGGAATTATAACCGATTTGTATCCCAACGCAAGACCAAATATAACATTTGTCGCAGCACCAGTTCTGCACGAATCAGCAACATCTTGCACAGGACTGCACACGGAATAAGTAAAATTTATTTATTTCCAATAAACTGCGCCCGGAAAATGATGGTATGGAAAAGGAACAGGTTTTTTTTTGTACCTGTAAGCGTTACTGGTGTAATATTCAGTCACAAATCCGATGATTAGTCCAGCCCAAAGCCCAACACAAACACAGAGGAACAGCTCCCTGTAATAAAATATCAAGTGAGTTTACAAACACAGAGGACTGTAAGAGCAAAGGATTTCTATTTTCTGAGTGTGGAATGGTCACTAACCAGTTCTTGACAACTTTTTGTGCACCGAAATTGAAAATGGTGAACGATGATGGCAGACAAGTCCATGTGACAATAGCAATCCCCACGGTCATAAGAATGGTGGATATGATGAGCTGCTTCTTCAACGCTGGCTCGATTTCCTTGACAGCCTTGATCTCGAAAAAGTCGGTAGCGAAAAGGGTAGTGATTAAGCAAACGAGTATACCCATGGAGCTAATAAGCAACGGATAGCACATTGCAGTGAAGTCATGAGTCAGCCCAAAAGAGGAAATCGAAGCCACGACCAGAGCAGCACAAGAAGCTTCAGCGTACGAACCGAAAAGATCGGACCCCATTCCAGCAATATCTCCAACATTGTCACCTACATTGTCGGCAATCACCTGCAAGAGTGAAAAAAATGTATAGGTCACTACAAAGTACAAAATCCCGTCTTTTTTTCTAAATGCAAAGTGGCTTACAGCTGGATTTCTAGGGTCATCTTCCGGAATGTTCCGCTCGACCTTTCCGACGAGATCAGCGCCGACATCAGCAGCCTTGGTGTATATACCACCACCGACTCTGCCAAACAGAGCCATGGAGGAACCACCGAGACCATAACCAGTGATCGCCTCGAAAAGACCTTCCCAATCCTCGCCATAGTAGATCTTGAATACATTGATGGTGATATACAGAACCAACAGACCGTTTGCAGCGAGGAGAAAACCCATAACCGCTCCGGATCTGAACGCAACAATAAAGGCTTTGCCGACGCCTTTCCTGGCTTCCAATGTTGTCCTTGCGTTTGCGTAGGTTGCGATTTTCATACCGAAGAAACCGGAAAGGACAGATGTGATGGCACCGAGCACGAAGGATATTGTGCTGAAGAGAGCAGTTGCGAGAGCTGGCTTGCACAGCTTGTCCTTGTTGTAAGTGCATGCCTGGCTCTTTGTGCTGAAACCCTCGACCGAGCCCAGGAAGAGGAAGATGAGGACCGCAAATGCAACCATGAAGATGCCGACATATTGATATTCGGTGAACAGGAAAGACGTCGCGCCTGTATAGTCGGAAATAACATTATCAGGAGCTAAATCTTTTAACAATCATGTCAAACTAGAAAATTGAAATATTTTAACAATTTAAACTCTCCTAAAACATTAAACGACTACCGTTCGACAAACAAACTCATCAAGAAACACACAAGAATAACAAAACAATAGTTAGCTACATACCCTAATGAGTAATGATACTAAACCAACTAAGTTACCTTCTAAACAGAGAGCTGTATGAAAGAAGACATATTAAATGACGCAACACAGCATCAGTATCTCACATGCTCCACACGTGCAATACAATAAACTATTCTTCAACATTGGAAAACGGGTCACTAACTTTTAGAAATATAAGACAAAAGTTTCCTCAGAAGATAAGCTGCATTTTTTAAATTGTATTACAATCTTTCCAAGATCTAGGTAACGGTGATAAAAAAAATAAAAAAAAATCAGATCCGTTCCCATTCCTCGCCGCCAGCTCATAAATGCCATATTTAGACTGAACCACAATACAACAACCCTAAACCCCCTTTATTCGCCGCCAAGAAAATCCACGACCGAAAAATAATGGAGGGTGTTTTAAAGTTGTTCGAAAAGAAGATCTAAATCATACATTAAGCACAAAATAAACTGAATGCAAAAAAGTATCTAGTAACTCTGAAGAAAAATGATGGTAAATAATACAAAGTACTAACGCTTTTAATTATGATTATAAAAAAATAAAAAAATAAAAACAAAAATACCGGAAAGACTTAAAAATGTTATATTTCTACTCTGCTATATTAAAAAAAAAAAAAAAAAAAAAAAATTCAAATATCGGGGGAATTCGATAGAGATCTAAGAATGCACTAACCCTCAGAAATAGCGTTCTGGATCTCGGCGCACTTGGCGACAACGTTCTGGTCGTTGATGCTTTCCTCCTCGTCAATCAAGTAGTCGCCGTACCCATTCTTCCCGTTCTTAGCTGCCGGCTCGCCGCCGTGGTCCGGCTTGACCTTCACACGCGAGACAAGGTACCACTGAAAGAGCGAGAAGGCGATGCCGATGACGGCGCACACCGGAATCACGATCTCCGTCCCCAGATCTGAAAGCAATGCCATTCTCGCCGGAACCCTAACTACCTCGCCGGAACTCACCGGCAGAAATAAAATTACAAATAGGATATAAAAAAAATGAGGTGAGAACGGTGAGTGAGCAGAGAAGCAAGGAAGAAGAGCTGTTGAGTTATGAGTATCGGCGGGTGGGTGGATGGATATTTATAGCACTAATTTCTGAATAATGTTCCTAGGATAATAAAATTGGGCGATATTCGTATGGAATAAGGTGCACCTTAATTAGTGTGTGGATAATATTTGAAAACGACTTTATTTATTCATAAAAAGAAATATAGTGAAAATATTATTATTACTTACCCTCCAGCTATTTATTTTTTAATTCTTATGATCTTTTAAAAGAATATTACTAAACACTTTATTATATAGATTATAAGCTATTTTTAATAGCTTTAAAGCTTAAAAACACCCTAATTCAAACATACACACCTAACTACTCAAAATGAGACCACATTCTTTTATTTTATATGTTACAATCTTTTTGAGGTATTTAAGTTACCAATTCATTGAAGTAAAACATAAGAAATTATAATACAGGTAAACCTTTATAAATTAATACAGTAGAAACTAGAGAAATTCTATTAATTTAACGAAATATTAAATTATCAAGTTAATAATTTAGCACATTCTTCCTAAGTTGAGACCGAAAAAACTTATTATTTAAACAAGGTTATTAATTTATCAAGTGTTAATTTATCGAAATTCTACTGTATATAACTATATATCATTAAATCGTAAAAGACGACCTCAAATAATCGCAAGTTATTGAAGAACAATGAAAATTTACCTATTACACAAATATATTTGATTATGGATTATTTCCTTATAGTAAATAGATAAATATTAGAGATATGTTAATTTATTGTATGGTGGGAATATTTTAATGACCACTTGTTATCAGAAAATAGCCCCATCACTCTTTGTTTTTCAAAATTTGATACTTACACTTGACATTATTTAATTAATCAACAAGATAAATAATAATATATTAAATCAACTAGTTAACTATTCCCTCCATTTTTTTTTAATTGCCTTGATTTTAAGGGGAAATTTTGTATTTGACAAAATTATTCATTTATGACTTTTATTCTACATTTATAATTTTGTTAAGGTGTCACTAATGTTAAGATAAAGTTGAACAAATAAATTTGTTCTTCATTGAAATTGTAGAAAAATAATTTTATATTGCTAATACATAAACGGACGAAGTAATATGTTTTTTGGTTTGTTAGCGCTCCAGTAATCAGCTGGCGCATATTCTTGCAATTAGATTTGGATCTTTTTGGAACGAAAGTTCTGCCATAACTGATATTTTGGCATTTGACACAAAATTGTAAATTCAGTATTTTCGTAAAAAAAGGTTTAATTGGCATTTATTTTAAAGGAGATTTTTGTTATTTGACAAAAGTATTCATTTATGACTTTTATTCAACATTTATCATTTTATGAATGTGTCACTAATGTTAATATAAAGTTCAACAAAACAAATATGTTCTTCATTCAAATTGTAGAAAAAAATTAAAAAATTTATCTTGTAAATGAAATTAATGTTTAATATATACTATTTTACACGTGTCCCCAATAAACCGACACAATTGTCAAATTTACCTCTACTTTTTTAAAAAATACTTTAAATTGTGTATAATTTTACCAACTAATTACTAACCTACCTAGGTAGGTAAGCTCAATTGGGTACATTTAACTGAGTGGGCCATGATGACTTGACTAATCAACTTTTATTAATTACTAATACACATTATTTGATAATTAACTATCAATTGACAGCTTTGTGAATTAAATTAAGTTGACAAGTCGCTGATTAAAGTTGGTCTAAATTGTTCCTTCAAATCACAGCAATTTTTTCAACTTCTTTTTCAGTATTTTTATTTTTCAGTCATACTTTGTTAGTCTTATTTTAAAATTGGTCTAAAGTCTAAACACACCACCTAAATTTGATTGTGAAATCTCGATTTAGAGTTGTTAAATCGAATAGAATCGAGCTGACCTTTTCATTGTTCAAATTTGTTGGAATTTTATCGAACTTTCTGTTTAATTTCAATCTAATAAGTAATCAAGTTGAATTCGAACGAGTTCAAATCGGTCATACTTTCTGCCCTAAAACTAAACATAAATACCCTCATCAACTATCATATCATCTAATAGTTACTCCCTTACAAAGATATAACTAATAGAATCTTGAAGATTACATTTAATATTCGATATGAACTTTCAGATCTACCCCTAAATACCCATTTGGTGTAAGGAAAAAAAAAAATCATCTTGTCGCAGAGTATACTCGTAATTTATCAATAGTTTATTTGTTTAATAAATTGAGAATTTAGAAAATGCATTGATTCCGTTTACAATTAATAATAAAATAAAAGTTTAGTCTTGAAAAACAAAATAAGTAGAATGCAATAAATGTGATTGGGGCAGATTGGTTTATTGTGTGTCTGGCGCAAAGGCATATATATATATATATATATATATATATATATATATATATATGAGTTGGCTGCAGCAGCTATCCACACTATTACGTGTGTGTTGAATAGCGTGCAATTCCCGGATAATGCTCCTCCTATATTTTCCCACTCGCTGCGGTTATTTTTACGCTACACCAGATGAAAGATTATATCGGGTGAATTTTAGGGTTAATTTACACATACTAATGTAAGTTTAGCGTTATTTCATCCGGTATAACATAAAATACACAAATGTTCCACTATTTGCACTCTTTTAAGTTGATTAGTTCCATGAATAAAATAAAATATAACTTAGATTTACATATATCTGAAATTTATGATTCATGGCACTCTGTTCTCCAGTAAGTAATAACTGTGTAGGTGTGTCTAAACTTAAAAGCTTTTTGCCTTGAAAAAACAAACTACAATATTTTTTTCTAAATAGTAATTAATTAATTCGATCGCAGTTTTTCTAAACAAATCCCAAATTACGAACTGCTTCAATCGTAACTACCTTAAACGACACTTAAAAAGAACGGACGGAGTATAAATTACGAACTACTTTAAACGTAACTAAATAGGTATATTACCGTTTGACGCGGGTTTTTTCTTCTTGTCAAACCAAAGAACATACAATGAGTTTGCAGTATTTTATAACATTTTTAGTATTCTTCTATTGCAAATTATGAAAAGAAATTATTATATATATATATATATATATATATATATATATAAACAATAATTTAATTGATTAGATTCAATCACATAGGCTCAGATTCAAAAAAAAAAAAAAAAAAAATCACAGGCAGGCCCATTATCCAGCACTACAGTTCTCAAAGTATCCAAAATCATTTTTTTCTGTCCCCAGTGAAATTAAACCAAGATGAAATTATTAAATTACTGTACCAACTCAAAAATAATATTAAACCAATCACGCAATAAATAAAACTGAAACTGAAGGCTGAAAACATCAAATCAGTTGTTAAAAACTGACTCTATAAAATTTCTAATAAAACAAAACTGTACTCTTTATTAATATTGCAACAAACAAAGAATATTCCTAAAATAACCTTTATAAAAAAAATTAAAAAAAAAAAAGGAACCTAAAACCCATCTACAAAAATGAATAATATGCAAATCACATATCAGTAGAATTCTGTTTTAGCAGTAGCAGCAGGCACAATTGATGATGGAAGTTCGGTATTATACCTTAACCAATCTTTTGCGCAGAAAAGAGCATCAAGCGTGCTAGGTCTCAACGAGCTTCGATAATCATCCACTTTCCTCTCTCTCGTATCGAACACGGACTCTGTAGGGGTAGTCGACATCGGTATAGACAACACATCGAATGCCATCCTGGACAAAGTCGGATACCTATAAGTATTCACTCTCCACCAACCCAAAACATCGAACTCTTGCACACGTGGCAAAATGGATTCCTCAAGGTACTGATCAATTTCCAGCTTCGTGTGGGATTCGCCCATAATATCCGATATGTCAATGTCGAAGTCTATTAATCCATCCACACTGGAGAGAAGAGCATCTTCTTGACAAGGCATCTCCATCTTCACCAAAGGGTCGATTGCTTCTTCCTCGGCGAAAGCAGGTCCCAGATGGGAATGCATCACGTACTGGAGGAAGAGCTCGTGCAGGCTGTCATTTACAATCTTGACCCAGGTGCCCGCATCCTCACCGTAGATCCTGGTGGAGTTGAACGCCACATAATCCATCTTCATCCTCGGATCCATTACAGCAGCCATTGCTATTACCAGGTTGCAACTTTCCCAATACCTCATAAACTTCTCCCTCAGCGGTTTGGTCAGTGTGATGCGGAACGGGTCACTGCTCGTAGCAGCAGCTTCAGTAAACTCTTTGTGAATATCCACCACTTGGGAAGAGAATATATTGGTCGTTGGATAGACAGGTCTCGTTAATACATTGGCTGCATCGAAAAGTAGTTTCAAGAAACTGCACAGAATTGCAACCTGTTCCCATTCTTTCTCCGATATTCTACATTTGTAATCTGGATCTTCGCGTTCTAATTTTGATAGTACATCCTTCACTTCATAGGCAGCTACCAACATATGATAGGTGGTATCCCATTTTGTCACGTCGTCAATCTTCAACCTCTTTGTACTGGGATGTTGAAGCTCTTGTTTCAATTTAACAAATATTTCGTTGTGGGACTCCTCGATGGTTCGATCCTCTCCAGGTTCAACATGCTTTACACTATGCCTTACTTTCTCGATGGTTACCCTCATAGATTCAATAGCATCCTGTGCCAAACTACTCAACATACGAGCGTAGCAGCTGTCGATTACCAGCTGGCCGTTGAGAGTGAGGGAGTTCTTCATTGGTAGTAAATTTCTGAGATTTTCTCTAGCCTTTTGGCTGCAATAACTACGATCGAGAGTGATAGTAAGTAGCTTCTCCTCAACGTTCCAATCAGTCAGGCAAGCGGCAATACCTTCACTGAGAGCGGTGTCCGAATCAGGAAACTCCACCGCGATAAAATTCAAGATTCGTCTTTGCAGTTTCAAATCATGATCGATGAAGTGACCTGTTAGAAGTACGTAAGCCAAGCTTTCATAGCTTTTATCTGAGGTCCACACATCCACTGTAATGTTGAGACGCCCTGGAATTACTCTAAGCAGGTCCATTACCTTGTGCTTTTCTCTCGTGTAAATGCCCATGATTTGCTCTTGCACTGTGGCGACACTAGAGACGTTAAACTGGGGCTGAAGATTTCGTGTGAAATCGATAAATCCAGCGTGTTCAACCATGTGAAGCGGATAATCGTGCAGAATTATCATCTTCGCAAGATCATGGCTCCAATTATTACCACCATTAGAGTAGATGCTGACCGCTCCATTGGCGGCTCTGTGGCGCTTTCTTGGTGAGTTAGAGCTGGTGCCGTTTTCAGAAATTTTAGGTTTTGGAGGAGGTGGTGCCTGAATACTAAGTTGATCTTTCTGCTGATTATGCCGAGTAACGGGGCAGATTCCCATAGAAATATGCCGTTTCAGATGACTGGTTCCTGCTAGTTTTGAGCCTGATATATACGCAAACGATTTCTTGCACAGATTACAATTCGCTTTGACACAGTCTGCATTAACAGTCTCGATTGTGAAATGTTCCCAGACCATGGACTTCTTCCGCCTACGTTTATTGGGTTTCGGATCGGGATCGGGGAAAGCATTTTGATTAATAGATATATCCATTGCGTATCCTGCGATCAAAAGGGAGAGAAACCATATAATTCAATATTTTGGGAAATTAAAACAGGGGGAGAACCAAATACACGATGCATAAGGAAAGAAACTAAACACAGTGTACCATGACTTAAAACACAAAACAAAGAGAAATAGATTACCTATTGAATCTTCACGAAGGTAAATTCTGGAGAGAAAAAAATATCAAAGTAACAATAAACAGAATATACATACTCCAATACTCCCAAGTATATTTTCTAATCAAAAGCCGCATAATAAATTCCAGAGTCGCAGAATTATACATAACGATTTCCCCAGTACCCAAATTGATTCATTCGTTTATAATATTGTCTACTTGATTGTACATATTTCTAGAACATCTTAACATGACCAATTATACTTGTGAATTACTACTCCACTCAAAAAGTGAAAATTCTACAGGAGGGATGAAAAAGATGAAATATCAGCAGTATTCAGGTACACAATGCACACACGTGTAACCACACACACACACAGACAACATATATGCCCCGTTGAAACCCCAAAAAAACGGTTTTTTTTTCAATAAAAACTAACCCAGATAAACCCTAAAAAACACAGCAAAACCGCCAATACCGAAGCGCAAAAAAAAAAAAAAAAAAAAAAAAAACCCCACCAAATTTCACAAACAGGCAAATCACAACTCTTGATCTCGTTACTGAAAAAGGAGAAACCGAAATTCACTCACCGAAAAAAAAAACGGGTGAAAAGTGCTTCCAATCAGCGGGGCGGCGAGATTCTGGTGCGTCGGAGAAAACCAAACCAGGGGTTTAGGGCTTAACGAATACTACTGTTGCGATTTCTATTTTTTTTTTTAAGAAAAATTAATGGAGGGAGAAGGAGAAGAAGAAGATGGGCTTGGAAATTGAAAAACCCTAATTGGACTTAAAAAATTTTAGTGGCGGCCTATTTCGATGTTCATTGGACTCCGTATTTATAGTTAAGTTCCTCTTTATTAGGGAGGAGTTGTGGACTCTACTCTCAACCGTCCGATTAGAATCCGCCTCCCTTGTTTTCTTCTTTTTGTTTTTTATTTAATTTAATATTTTTTTAATTATTTATTTTTATGTAAACTATATTGGAATTAGAATAATGAGATTAAGAGAAAAAAATCGTGATTATCATCTATGAGATTTGCTCTGATTAAAAAAGGGAAGAATAAACCATCTTGTTTAAGGAATTATAAATTTATAATTAGTATCTCATGTAGATAAATAAATAAATAAACTAAAAATTCGTGAAAAATCAAAATTACTCCTAAATTATAAAGTGCGAAATTACAAAATAACCCCCGTAAGAGTATATTGAAATTAAACTAATTTCTTATCCTTTTGGATTCAATTGCAATTATTCCCTTTTGTGTGCTCGGATTATTAACAAAAATCACCATTCGTTTGTTCAATTTGTTATGGCTTATTGCACTTTTGAAATATAGTTTTTTAGTACTTTGTACCCTACAAAAATTAATAACACTTTGCACCATCAAACACACAATAAATCATGCATATGCACATCGAATGAATTTTTGAAAATAATGCCTTTATATTTTTATTGTATTTTTTAAGATCTCAAGTGTCAAATAAAAAAAATATATTCAAAATAACAAAGTGCAAAATGAGAGTGCATATCATCTAATATATTTAATAGTTATACTTTTTGTATCACACAATAATATTTTAAATGACAAAAAAATCCCTCAACTATTTTGTTACCAAGTTATTTGAAAATTGCATTTTTTTTCCAAAGGCTTATAACAAACATTTTCACCAATTACAATAAAAGATCCAATATTCGAATAATATAGTGAGGAAAGTTTTTTTTTTCTTTTTGTAAGTAAAATCTAGTTTTTTTTTTTTTTTTACAGTTATTCGGTGTAATTTTATTTTTTTTCGCACTTTGTACATTAAAAAATAACAAACAATTTTAATTAGTTATTTTGCACCATATAAATAAAAAAACCAATAAAGATGAAATTGCGCTCATTAAATTTTAAATATTCAATTTAGGGGTGCATTGTGAATGATTTATTGTGTTTTGGGTTGCAAAGTGCTATTAACTTTTTTCGATGGTGCAAAGTGTCAAAATTCAAAATACCACATTTCAGGGTGCAAAGTCTCAAAATACAACATTTCAAGGGTGCAAAGTTACTTTAAGCCATTTGTTACTATAAAATCGACTGGCATACAAATATAATTTTCTCTCTTTTTGGTTACAAAAAAGGAAAAGGAGAAGAAAAAATCCGTAACTCCTAATTTTATTAGTATTTGATAATATTTTAAACATTTTCTTTTGTAAATATTACTTTTTAACCCCACTTAAACATAAAACCTCACAACTACCTCCATATGGGAAAAAGCATGTCATACACAGACATGTGTGTGTGTGTTTTTGGTGCTATTACAAAAAAGAAGACACACAATGAAAAATCAAATAAAAATATGGTGGCATTTTCAAATACTTTCTACACATTGCCTCTCGTCTAACGATTCACGAGGTACAAAAGAATACAATTCGAGAAAACTCTGTGGTAACTCGTGCTATAATATACAGCAGCAAAGAAGGATGGAAAAATCAAAGAATTCCGATCAGATTTTTTTTGTCCGATTTCTCAGCTAGAACCTAAGATCATTCGACTGAACAGCGAAACGCCCCCACAAAATCCGCAACGAAGAACTATAGGTTATCTTTGAACCATTTTAAAGCTCCATTTGCAACAGTCCTGCAAATTTTACACAATCAGGATGAAATGTCAACATTGGCAAAATTCAAGGGAAATTAACAAGAGGGAGAAATATATATATATATATATATATATATATATATATATATATATATATATATATATACCCAGCTAAATCTTTCAGCTTCGTCAATAAGTCTTCTCCATCTTCCGATTCATCGTTATTTTCCGATAAGGGACCTTTTTCACTTTCTGTACTTTCATCTGAAAAGCAGAGATCGGATCAGACATCAATTATCAGATAACAACTGGTATTTCGATATGAATAATAACCTTTTTTTTGTTGAATACGTAATATTTGCAATGTGATATATAACAGTTGGGAATTTACCAGGTTGTTGAACTTTCGGGCGCGTTTTCGAACGATTAGCTGGGGCCTTACCAAGAGAAGAAAGCTCCTCAAGTAGTTCACGTTCCTCCGTACTGAAAACAGAAATTAAAGTATCTTAAATCTAAAAACTGCAAAAACTCTGGAATATTGTATGACAATATTACAGGTGGCAATAATGTCTAACCTGATTTTATCATAACCCTCGGGGTCATTCATCGTTCAAGAAAAAAAATTAAGATATAAATATTTCTCCATTTACTAAACTAACTCTTTTTTGTCAGTGTCACGAGTTTGGAAAAAGATGAGAATAAATATCTAATTACCATACTGAAAGTCGTAAGGTTTATTGTGCGTGTAAAATACAGCTAAAATTGAGGAAGCGTTTTGACTTACCTGACACGCTTTGGTATGGCAACTTTAATAGTGAATAAATGATCGCCGCGTATCGATGGCCTGTTTAGTTTGGGTGCAC
Source organism: Erythranthe guttata (assembly GCF_000504015.1). The sequence goes on from NW_012194777.1 coordinate 1,081,767, forward strand.
CTTTTCTTGCCAAAACGAGCACATCTCCAGGTTGAGTACCTGGAGGAATCTGCAGGTCCGTCATTCCTTCGACTGTCTTGACCTATTCCACATACGAGGTATCATTTTTTAGTCATCTTGACAACAACAATAGAATACCATTAATATTGCCACAGCATAATTTGAACGTAAATTGCCGATGTAGAGTTTAATGAATCACGCTTCCCATAATTCGCATGCATGGTAAATTTCATGCAAAACCGTGGAGTCTAGGGAAGCAATACACCAATCATTAATTATAAAAAAACAAAAATTGGGAATTATAATTCAATAATTATTGGTCATGTTATTCCGTATTTAATTTCTTCTTATCAACTATGGTCCTGTAGACGGTGATCTCAATTATCAAGTGAGATGATAAAATCAAAAATATAAATACACCACTATATAGAAGTTAGAATAACAATCCGTTCTGCATAACCTAACCTTTTATACCATAATTACATAAAATAAGTTGCATGGGTAGCTAGATGATTAAAGTAAAGTAATAAAGCATGTGAATTAATTAGCATATTTAAACATCTAATAATTAAAAAATGAAAATTGGAAAGTATAAAAGATCATTACGAGTCTAAAACGTACATTTCAACCACTTAAAAGAGTTACTAAATATGATATCCAGGCGAAAACTGTCGAGCACATTAGAAAGAACAGTCCCTAATTCAAACAATCATCATAGTTACTTATTGCTCGTGTCTTCACTTTCAGATGGAATCAATAGCACGGAAAAAATTACCATTATAAACTACTTGAGCACTATTCTATACAGGCTGCAGCATTCTCATTTGGCTATTTACATCAAAGGGTAAATGCAGAGAAGTTCAAAACGAGAAATTAAATGGAAATGCAGAAAATATCAAGACCAGATGTACATGTACCTTAGTAACAGTCCCCAATATGGCATCCAGATAGCTGACTGAAATAACAGAATAAAGATTTATGCCATCTCTTTGAATTTCGGGTATCTCTTCGATATCAAGATAGACATAAAGATCTCCAGCTGGGGCCCTGTATAAAGGATGGAAACCCCAGAAAGAGTTAAAATCATGCGTTTCACAATGTACCTTTTGCATTTTCAAGATAGAAATACTAACCTACAAGAAAATAATGCAATGCACGTAAATAATGATAGGGGCAAAATAAAAACATTTTTAGCATCAAACTTCATCATGTCTACACAATTTGCAGAACCAACGCTCAAGAAAGTTGGTAGGTCTTATCCTAGAAAATATGATGATTTCATGTGAACTCGCAATGATCTTTCGTTTTCTCAACATGCAGTTACATAACCAAGTTAACATGACAAACACTTTGCAGGGGGGAAGTATGTAGCTTCCAATCTTTATTAAATCGGTGGATTACAAAATCAGAAGAGAAAGTAGAACATCAAAACGTACCCTTTTGGCCCGGCATCACCCTCTCCAGAAACTCGAAGAATACTGCCCTTACTAACTCCAGGAGGAATTTTGACTTTGATGTCTTTTTTAACTCGTATTCGGCCAGCACCAGAGCATTTACGACAGGATTCAGATATCATTTCACCATCTCCACCGCAACTTGGGCAAACAGAAACCTATTTTTTTTCCCACAGAAGTGCATTTTTTAACTAAATTTTCAGAAAGAGTTAGTTCTCTAGATCTTGTTTTACACAATCAGATTCGTTTAGCAAAACAAAAATCAAAGGTCAACATCATGCATCAAACAAATACAATGAGCTTGAGTGTGACGACAATAAATTAAACTATTCCATGCTTATCGACTGACCATTCTTATTTGAATGCACTAAGAACCACAAATTGTATATACATTATGTGGATGCGTCAATTATGTAACAAATAGTAAATAGAGAACTAGATAAAGCCCTCCATGAGTACTTCCGGAAAACTTGTAATAGGTTCCAACTTGCAACTAATCACGAACATAATAACCAGTGATGACCACTATTATCTTAAGTAATTTTTTTCCCTCTTCTTAGACATTATTAAGCAAAGATACAAGGAAATCTCACATATTGCTCATGTCAGGAGTACCTGTGAAAACATGCCAAAAGGTGTTTGCTCAGTTCTCATGACTTGACCTCTGCCACCACATGTTGAGCATATCCTCATCTTGGAACCTACTTTTGCTCCAGTACCAGCACAAACATCACATGTTTCAAGATGGGACAGCTCGAATTCCTTCTCATCCCCAAATATAGCCGCCGTAAATTCCAATGTCATATCATAACTGAAATTCATATTCAGTAACCAGTCAACCATGATGATCATAAATGTTGTCAAGAGAAATTTAGTAGACAAAACAACATTATCTACAACTCGTTAGAAGTTATTTAAGAGTCCTTCTCACAAGAAAATCATGCAAACTTGTAATAAAACTAGATTGGAAAGTATTACAGGCTAGCGACGTTCTTCTAGAAAACATAGACAATATAACGAGTTTGTATGACAGTGGCAAAAGAATATGACAAGGCATGTCCAGGAACAATATACTCAATTTTACTCACCGGATATCTTCACCTTTTGAAACACTACTACGGCGTGATGCTCCGAATCCAGATCCATCCATTCCAGCGAACCCACCCATATTAGACCCGAAAAATGCCTCAAATAGATCAAATGGGTTGGTCGCCTGTGGAACAAGATGTTCATCATCAAAAAAAACATACACTCATTTTACTGTGAAATAGGCATACAGGAGAAATTCTCTTTAGAGCAACTATTTATATATCTTTTGGGTACTATTTTAAGAAGTCATCTTTCTCGTTTCATATAAGTCTCGATACATCATTTTGATATTATCGTACAATTGGACTGTGGCCTGTAACTGATATATTTAAACTTCCTTTACTCTAGGACACAATTTATAGGAGAAAAGAGTCTACTTCAGATAAGATTAAACCAAAACTATGCTATTTGAAATTTGGATGATAACAAGTTAGATAATATTTAAGCAATGCTGCAACTCCGGAAAATCTTCAGGCAAAATGTAAAACTGCGACTACAAAAATTAACCAATACCGTGTAACCACCAGGTCCACCAACAGTACTTTTGACGCCAGCTTCACCATATTGATCATACAAAGCTCTCTTTTTGTCATCTGATAGTACCTGACAATATTGTACTTCAGAATTCTTCTACCAACATATGCAAAACATACTACACATGAGAAATCATTTGAGGTACGAACAAGTTTAAGGTCGTATTAGAAGCAAAACCGCATCCTACTCCAATAATCGGAACCCCATTGGTACGAACAGGTTTAAGGTCAAAAGAACAATAAAATAAAAATCGCACAAATCAAACAGTACTTGTCCGTATTTACCTCGTATGCAGCACTGATCTCCTTGAATTTGTCGGTTGCTCCAGGCTCTTTGTTGACATCAGGATGGAACTGAAAAACAAGGAAAAGGCAGTTCTAAATTCTCAAATAACTGTATATACACTCAAATAAAATCAAATTCCCACTTCCCAGAAAATATTTCACATCAGAAACAACTCAATTACAAGCTAAAATAAAGCAGCCACTAGATTTAATTATTATAAATTCGACAAAAAAATGAAGAAATCACACAAAAACTCCTCACAATTCACTACCTGCCTAGCCAACTTTCGATACGCGGCCTTAATTTCCTTGGTATTAGCAGATTTCGGCACTCCAAGAGTTGAATAGTAATCTGCTGCAGCAACCACGACCGCTCTTCTAAACCTCCGCGCGCACATTTTCTTATCCAATTGTGCGGCAGAGGATAACGAAACTTGCAGAAACTTCTTACTGCCCCAGATGAGGGAGCCGCCCGTAAATAGACAAGACGACGAAGAGCCCAAGGGAGGGAAAAGCAGAGTGCTCTGCTTTTGGGGCGATAAACTCGAGGACGAAGAAGAAGGGAAACATAGCGACACCGCAGTGGCGGCGGCGGCGGCCATCGTAGAGTGGAGATTCAGATGAGTGTGTTGTTTGTGAACTAACTGTACCTGTTCGATGAAAGTCCTGAGAGAGTGTGGAGAATCGTTGGGGTTTTGCTCATTGCTTTTCAGTATATCGAGTTTCAGCGCTGCTGTTGGATGTCACAACTTTTTTTCCTTCATTTTTTTTCCCTTCTTTTTTAATTTTTAATTTTTTATTTTTTTATTTTGGTTTCTCTCTTTTGTGTGGGTGTGGATAAAATGGTAGTAAGAGAGATTGTTCTGTGACGCGCTTCCGCTTCCACTTCATATTATAGCACGTTTTTTAAATACATATGTATATTATTATATTATTAATTAGAGTAAATTACGGTCACCGTCAAATTACAAAACAACTCCTCACGTCCGGTAATTACAACTAAACATCAGCTATAAATTTTTTTACACCTTCACCATTTTTTATGTCGAATTCAACATAATTTTCTACATTCAGTGGAATGTTACAGTTTCTGATGCGCCATAATTGGATATTTACAAGCCTCCGAGACGCATCATATGTTCATCGAATGGAGTAAAACATAGTAGAAATTGGAGAATATTCCACATAATCTAAAACAATTCACTAAATTTGACACCGAATAGTGAAAGTGTAGGAAAATTCATAATTGATGTATATAGTCGTAATTATCCAAACAGGATGAGGTATTTTATAATTTGACATTATCTCACGATATCCGTAATTTACCCTTTTTGTTATGCATAGAAACGTAATTCATTCTCAACAAAAAGAAATAAAAAAAATTTGAAACATAATCCCAAAAATTTCGAATTTTGGAAGATTTCGAAATTCATTTCTTTAAATTTACGAATCGGAATTGGAATAAACAAACCTTCTAATTACCATTTTACCCCTGTTGCTACCCTTAACAAGAAAAACAAGAACCACAAAACAAAGACAAGAAAAATTAAAAGTATCAACTAATTGAAATCTCAACTTACCAACACAATCTTTAGTGAAAATTACATTAGGCCCAGTTCCAGGAAAAATGGCCTCACAACTTACATATATGACTTTATATATATAACCTCAGTATATGAGAAATTTAAACCATACATTACTTCGGTATCCGACACTTCAACAGACAACAACCTATGTAAAATCTTCTAGAAGCATCATTCCATCTTTTATTTTATTTTTTATTTTATTAGAATACATCGGGATTGAAACGTCCAATGACGGAGGAGTTGGATTGCTGCGCTTGGCGCAGATGCAACGTCAAAGCATAGTTGTTCATCTGCAAGAAACGAAAAAAGGAACTAAGCAAGTGAGTTCCATTATCATGCATGTTTATATATTCCAGACAATACCCCCAAATCAAAATAATAAAAATACCCTTCTCACTACTTATCGCTCTGCTATTTAGGAGTAAATAAGGGCAAAAGTGGGAAAAGAAATTAATCAATGCATCATCTGCATTCTAAAATTTCTACTGACTCTGATAATACGGAAACAAAATATTCCACAAAATAACATTTAATTTGAAGACGGACGGAGTCACATTATGAAGGTAAGGCACCAAATAAAAATTAACTAATACTCTCTCCGTTCAAATAATACTCTCTCTTTTTCAAATTATCTATTTTTTTGTGTATTCATAAAATCTAATAAATATGCAAGAATTTAAGGGGAAAACACATAATATAACTAAAATAATCTTCTCCACTAATTAGAAGAAACAAGGGCAAAACTGGAAAAGAGATAACCATGCGTAATTAAATAATATGGAAAGTTTGCAAATTCACCTCAAGGGTTCGCAATTGCTCCTGGTATTGAGCCACCAACTGCTTCAACTGCTGCACCTCTTGGTTACTCTCATCATACTCCTTTTGACGTTCGTGCTGAATCGCCACAGCCCGTTTGAGTATGGCATTGTTTCCAAGAAGTGCCTCGATTTGTTCCTTTAGCATCGCATGTTCCTGCAAGAACAAGAACATGAAATTGCAAACACAAAACATGGTATGTGATTCTTCAGTAAGCATATCTATCAAGAAATTATATATTTTAATCAAAATGTTCAGAACTTCTCGTTCGACAACAATCCCTCCAATCCAAATTTTCCTAATTTTTTCAAGAAAACAATAGAAGTTTTTTGAGAAGTGGTAGGGGGGCATGGCCCCCCTAGGGTTACTTACCTTGTGAAACCCTTCAGCCAGGCGGGCACTAGCCTGAGAAGTGATGGATTTCTCTAAACTCTCTAATACGCGTGCTGCACGGGATCTAGCATCATCTATGCTAGTGGCACTCATCATCTCCTTGACAACTAAGTCCACCCACTCTGCACCATTTGTGGGCATTTTGTTTTGGATTTGAGGCTCCTCCGAAGGAACTGCATCCACAAAACCCGGTGCTGTTTCTGCAAGTAATGTAATATCTCATTACGCACATCACGTGTTTTAGAAAAATCCAACAGCGAAAGAATTGAGATGTTAAAAATGATAAATGTAAAAGAAGGAGAAAAATCAAATACAAACAGATTTTATGCACGAATCACAGAGTTGAATTGTCATTTATGATTTTATGGTTCGGTGGTGAAATAGTAACATATATGATCTTTACATCACATTAAACCAAAAACTCTGGTTTATCATTCTTTCATAAGGAGGTGGATGAATGACAAAAGTATTTATGAATTTCATCATTTTCCGATGGATTTCTGATTTAGGTAACCATTTCGAAGATTTTTGTGATTTTGTCGAGACGCTGTTAAAGTGAGTCGATTGAGATAATTCTAGGTCTATATAAATGCAATGCAATAAATACACAGAGAGGCACAGACACGTGTTATCAAGGTCTACCATCAGCCCAGATTAGTGGATTAATGAGAGTACTAAAAAGATACGTGTCGAAGAAGCCAAAATGTGGGGGTAGAAATTCAATTATCAGGGCATTGTTCCATTGTTTAGTTTCTGCTACGTGCGGACATACCTTTTTCCATATCTGGATTTTCTTCAGCAGCTAAGCCTGAGTTGCTCTTCAAATATCCAAGTTGAAGCTCGTTGAGGCTATTAATGGCAGAATTTAAGTCATTGCCAGAATCTTCTAATGCTTTCTCGAGGAGCTGCAAATAGTTATGACAAATGATTAGTGGCTACCGAATTTCTACACGTGTACACAGTCAACACAGTGAAATTGAACAGCTTCGCCAATTACATTTCGCACAAAATCCATCACGGAATAGAGTCGTCAAATATAAATAGCAAGGGATTTACATGCTATCAAGGAGTAACAAAAAGAACATGTATATTAAGGTCAATTCATGGATCATCTCATTTTACGAAAACCCTAATTGATGTAATTTCCAAGATGCAATCCTCATCAGAACCATGCAAATTATCAAATGTAGTATAATAGAAACACATGAGCAGTTACTAACTATAGAAGGAAATCGAGAATTTATGAGATTAAATCTTCTTCACAAATCATTCCTTACTGAAATCCTCACGAGTTACAAATCGTTCATGATTAATGTCAAATACGAATCAATTTCTTGATGAGGTTTACAACAAAATAGTTCTTCCACGATTAGTGATACACCAGCAGCAGATTAACTATTCGGCCAACAAACAATTCTCAACCTATCTGTCAATCCATGCATAAATTCATATCATCAAAATGAAACACACACACACACAGTAACTACATAATTAATGAACACATAGGCCAAAATCCCAGTTTTTTAAGAAATGATTAAGCACAAGCAATCATTTCCAGAAAAAAAAAAAAGACACCATACTCATGAAACTCATGAACAATTCAGATCTATCAGACCCAACATAAACCCTAAGCCATCATCAGAACTGCATAAAAAATTAAAACAAAAAAAATTAAGCGAGAGAGTGCTTGCAACAATCACCTGAATTTCCATATCAGGAAACAACGCCTTGAGCTGATCAACTGGACCGGAATACGCAGGGGGCGAGTATGTAAACCGGACCGGCGAATTTGAGGAAGAACACCGCAACTTCTTGTAAACCGGCGGAGATGCTGACGTCGGCGACGGCGCTCCTGATTCTGCCTCCTCGAAGAACGATCTCTTTCCGCATAGTATTGCAGACATAATTACCGCAAACAAGTCGAATCAATTCAAAAGACAAATGTACTGTATAAATTCAAAAAATTCAAAAAAGAAAAAAAAAAAGAAGAAGAAGATAATCAAGAATTAGGGTTAAGGGTACATTTATAAGATTTTTCTAAATCTGGCTATTCACTTTTATTTTAATTAAATATACAAAAAAAATCCTGCTTTTGGGAGAGGCGTTTTTGTTTATGCGGTGGGGGTGGTGGCTGGTGGTGGCGGTGGGTATTTATAGAAGATTGGATTTGACGGGGGTCAGAAAATGAAACGTTTGTTATCGCCACGCGATTGTAGCGCGTGAACCAAGTGTTGTTCCCCGTATTGCATTCTAAATGGGGATTAATTGCCTCCGGTTTCCATTTTTCAAGTATGGTGCAGTTCGCTTTCCAGAACTGAAGTCGTCATATGTCCCTATTGCTTAATAATCAGCATAAAACTTGAGATTGTTTTTCAATTTTTTAAAAATAAATAAATAAAACTCCTTTTATTTTCTTATAATAACATAAATAAATACATTTTGAAAATAATCTCTAGAATTTTTTATATGAATCGAGTATAACTTGGTATGAAACCCAATAACCTTTCATAAACTATAATTAGGGTAGTATATTGACCCGTGGTTATATTGAAATCTCTTACTCCCACCGAAATAGGAGACAAACACACTATTCGCTCACTTTTATCCGAACATCCCTAAATCTACAAAATCGATTATAAAACAAAGAATCAACTGTTCGTGTGGTTCTACACAATTTGGTGTACTAGTTTTTGTGTTTAAATCACAATAATGCAATTTCAGAAGAAAACAAATGTCTATACAAACTCAAGTGTTCGTGTGGTTATACACAAACTCAGTACTTATGAGTCCACGTAGAACCAATACTGCAGAACTCCATTATTTTTGTTTCCGTAATTTACATAACGTAACAATCATGAAAAACGTAAAAACTACCTCAAGTTCTCATTTCGGTCGGGATATAAGAAAAGGACTTCAGGAGATTGAGAGAATTTGAGAAAATTTAAAATTTTAATTTGGAAAAGGTGAATAAAAAGTTAAAATTTATTTTGTGCCCGTACAAATCATTGTAATAATTTGTTTTGCGGAAAGAGGGAAAATAAAATTGTTTTGGAATTATGAGGGATATCCATAATTTTGAAATGACATATAATTATCGGCCAACTAAAATGAATCTCTTGGTGGACAATTATCCATCAGAATAGTCGAGCAGATAAATGAGCCGGTTGTCGGTCAAAACCGACCCATGAACAACCGTAATTCTGAATTACGAGGGATATCAATAATTTTGAAATGACATACATTCAAGTAAAAGCCCAGTATGAGGATTTTATTGGCGAACCGGCCCATTTAGTAAAATAGTCGGTCATTTTAGACCGCCTTCACCCATCCGCCAACGCTATATAAAACCCGACGCATCCATTCTCACTCAGTTTTTCACTTTTTCCCACTCTCTTCGATCCACTGGGAGAGAGAGATCGAGAGAAGTTCCCCTTTCCAAATTTCCCTATGTGGGGAAACCCTCACTTTTTCAATTCTCCACCGCTACTCAATTTCTGCAGAATCACAAATTTGAATTTCGAGAAAATCTCGTTTTGACGAATCGAGGTTTTATTGCTAGGGTTTTTAGGGTTTTAGTTCACTAGAAAAGCATGTACAACAACAGCGGGCAGGATATGTGGAACAACAGTATGAGTAATCCAGCGCCGCCAGGGACGAGCGGGAGCGGCGGCGCCGGAGCCATGCCGCCTATGGCTCCTCCCGGAACTAGTGGTGTGCAACCTGTTCCGCCTCCACTTGCGACAGTGCCGCCGTCTTACACAGTTGTGCCGAGTGAGTCGCAACTTGACGAGCGAGCGAGGAAGTGGATGCAGCTCAACACGAAGCGGTACAGTGATAAGAGGAAGTTCGGATTCGTGGAGACGCAGAAGGAGGATATGCCTCCCGAACATGTTCGAAAAATCATTCGGTATTTCATTTCTTTTGGTTACTTTCATTTCATTTCGTTTATTTTGTCTGTTATGTTGTCTCATAGTTGTATACTTGGCCTTTGTTTGTGCTTCAGAAGTTTTTGTACTTTCGATTTTCGGCTAATAGTAAGATTTGTTTTCACAGTGGTACTGTAAGATTTGTTAGCTTTTGATTGTTAATATAGCTTATTGAACTTCGACTATCGGTCATTGGTTAGTTCGTTGCTGGTTTTCTTTTCCAGTTATTGATTGAAGGAGCGCAGAGAAGTTTCTGCTTACATTTCCGCAATTGTGCATATATAACATATATATACCTAGGTCTTACATGATGTATGTTCTCTTCTTCGAAAATGTGTGCATCGATTTTGCAGTATAAATTATTCTTAATTATTTTGGATTATATCGTTTCTTTTTTCGTATTTGGAATGAGACCTCTCTGATTGATTTGTTGAATTAAGCTTCATTCATAGAACGTGCAACTGTATCACACATATGTTCATGTTTTATATCATGTAACTTTTTCAATCGATCATATAGTGTCTTGTCTGTATCTCTTCCCCTTCTGTATATATACTTATATATGTTTCAATTGACTGAACATTTGATTTGTTTTTCTGGGCAGGGATCATGGTGATATGTCATCTAAGAAATATAGACACGATAAGCGTGTTTATTTGGGAGCGCTTAAATTTGTACCACATGCTGTGTACAAACTTCTTGAAAATATGCCCATGCCGTGGGAACAGGTATGTAATATTTTGCAACTCTTATGGTCCTCTTTAACGATTTTATTTTCTAGTAACTTCAACCTTTTGATTATGTTTGTTTTAACTTCCTTCCTCTCTGGGTCCTTAGGTTCGTGAAGTGAAGGTTCTCTACCATATCACTGGGGCTATTACATTTGTAAATGAGATACCATGGGTTGTCGAACCAATCTATTTGGCACAGGTATGCTTCTGTCTGGTGTGCATCTTAGGTGCACCGATGACCTCTTCAATCAATCTTTACTTCTCTATTTCTTCCAATCTTTCTCATACTCCTGATAATTCCTAAATGAGAGATCATTGAAATTCTGGAAAATATTGCAGTGGGGTACTATGTGGATTATGATGCGAAGAGAGAAGAGAGACAGACGGCATTTCAAGAGAATGCGTTTTCCACCTTTTGATGATGAAGAGCCTCCACTGGATTATGCTGATAATCTCCTAGATGTGGATCCTTTGGAGCCAATCCAGTTGGAGATGGATGAGGAAGAAGATTCGGCTGTTTATACTTGGTTCTATGACCATAAACCTCTAGTGAAGACAAAGCTTATAAATGGACCCAGCTACAGGAAATGGCATCTCTCGCTTCCGATTATGGCAACACTTCATCGGCTTGCTGGACAGCTGCTCTCTGATTTGATTGATCGTAATTACTTTTACCTTTTTGACATGGAGTCGTTCTTCACAGCCAAAGCCCTGAACATGTGTATACCTGGTAAGTTTGACTCTAGATTTAGTTTTCATTTTTAACAACCTTCATGCCAGTTTTGATCCTTACACTTACTTGGATGTGCATGTATATGCATGGCATGCTGCTATACTCAATTCGTAGGAATAAGCCATGTTGATATGTTCCTTTCCAGAACAATGTTATGTTATTCCTACTTTAGCTAGGTAATAAATATTTCAATGACGAGTAAATTATAGTTGTGATTTGAATAATCTTTCTATGAGTTTGTTCCTGATAAATAGTACTTCTACAGGGGGTCCTAAATTTGAGCCTCTATATCGTGACATGGAGAAAGGAGACGAGGACTGGAATGAATTTAACGACATCAACAAACTTATCATCCGTTCACCTCTCAGGACAGAGTACAGGATTGCGTTCCCTCATCTTTATAATAATAGGCCCAGGAAAGTAAGGCTTAGTATCTATCACACTCCAATGGTGATGTACATAAAAACTGAGGATCCTGATTTACCCGCATTCTATTATGATCCTCTAATTCACCCAATAACAAGTACAAATAAAGATAGACGCGATAAGAAAATCTACGAAGAAGATGATGATGATGATTTCGTCTTGCCCGAGGGAGTTGAACCATTACTGACCAGCACTCCTATATATACCGACACTACTGCTGCTGGAGTCTCGTTGTTGTTTGCCCCACGGCCCTTCAACATGCGATCTGGTCGGATGAGGCGTGCTGAAGATATACCGCTCGTGTCTGAGTGGTACAAGGAGCACTGGTAAGAGATGTTCTGCATTTTGTTAAGTTACTAAGTAATGCGAGCATGTTTTTTTTACTCATTCTTCTTTTTGTGTGTTTTTTGCAGTCCTCCATCGTACCCTGTCAAAGTTCGCGTTAGTTACCAAAAACTGTTGAAATGCTTTGTGCTGAATGAGTTGCACCACCGTCCACCAAAGGCTCAGAAGAAGAAACACCTGTTTAGGTCCCTTCAAGCTACGAAGTTTTTCCAGACTACTGAACTTGATTGGGCCGAAGCAGGTCTTCAAGTTTGTAAGCAAGGTTACAATATGCTGAACCTGCTAATCCATAGGAAAAATTTGAACTACCTCCATCTTGATTACAATTTCAACTTGAAGCCCGTGAAGACCCTAACCACTAAGGAACGCAAAAAATCTCGGTTTGGCAATGCCTTCCATCTTTGTCGTGAAATTCTGCGTTTGACGAAGCTTGTCGTTGATGCAAATATCCAGTTCCGTTTGGGAAATGTGGACGCGTTTCAGTTGGCTGATGGGTTGCAATACATATTTTCACATGTTGGCCAGTTAACGGGTATGTACCGTTACAAATACAGGCTTATGAGGCAGATAAGAATGTGCAAAGATCTGAAGCACCTGATATACTACCGATTCAATACCGGGCCTGTTGGGAAAGGACCTGGATGTGGTTTTTGGGCACCTATGTGGAGAGTATGGTTGTTCTTTCTTCGTGGTATAGTTCCTCTGCTTGAAAGGTGGTTGGGGAACTTACTTGCCAGGCAATTTGAAGGACGGCATTCAAAAGGAGTTGCTAAAACTGTGACGAAGCAGCGTGTTGAAAGTCACTTTGACTTGGAGCTTCGTGCTGCTGTTATGCATGATGTCCTTGATGCAATGCCAGGCAAGCGTCCAGTCATATCTTCCTTTTCCCAGTTTTCCCTTTTTAACCATGTTGTATAGATGTCTTTTCTATTACTATGTTAATAGTGCTCATTTTCCATGCAGAGGGTATTAAGGCAAATAAAGCAAGAACTATCTTGCAGCATTTGAGTGAAGCATGGCGTTGCTGGAAAGCAAATATTCCTTGGAAGGTACTGCTTTAATCTGTTTTCTGTATGACAGTTGATAATTTATACCCGTGAAGCCTTCCTTTTTTGTTTGTGGCTGAACCTTATGTTTTGTATAATTCTTGGACTCGCAGGTTCCTGGTTTGCCAGTTCCCATTGAGAACATGATACTTCGTTATGTCAAATCAAAAGCTGATTGGTGGACAAATGTTGCTCACTATAATCGTGAACGTATTAGAAGGGGAGCAACAGTTGACAAGACCGTCTGTCGAAAGAATCTTGGAAGATTGACCCGTCTTTGGTTGAAGGCAGAACAGGTTTGTACTTCCGTCCTTTTATTTTATTCAAGTTGTTAGTGGAATCTGGACCCCCTGTCCAAAGTCTTCCCGTATACACTGTATGATGTTTCTTGCTTACCACTTTTGCAGGAACGCCAGCACAACTATTTAAAGGATGGCCCGTATGTGACACCAGAAGAAGCAGTGGCCATATACACGACCACTGTGCATTGGCTAGAATCTAGAAAATTCTCTCCTATTCCTTTTCCTCCTCTGTCTTACAAGCACGATACAAAGCTTCTCATTCTTGCTCTGGAAAGGCTGAAGGAGTCCTACAGTGTGGCCGTCCGGTTAAACCAGCTTCAAAGAGAAGAGTTGGGTCTGATTGAGCAGGCTTATGATAATCCACATGAAGCGCTGTCGCGCATTAAGCGACATTTGCTTACACAGCGAGCCTTCAAAGAAGTAAGTGGTCAACAGTTCATCCAGTTCATAAAATATGTCAATTATTTAGTGTGTTAACCTGCTCAAACGTGATAAAATGGAGACCTAGTTATAGGTTAACTTCTTTCTGTTCTATTTTATTTCTTTCAAGCATGCTAAGCTAAAATATGGATTGTTTTTTGCAGGTCGGCATCGAGTTCATGGATTTATACAGCTATCTGATTCCTGTTTATGAGATTGAACCTCTTGAGAAGATAACTGATGCATATTTGGATCAGTACTTGTGGTATGAAGGTGATAAAAGGCACCTGTTTCCAAATTGGATTAAGCCAGCAGATTCTGAACCACCACCATTGCTGGTGTACAAATGGTGTCAGGGCATAAACAACTTACAGGGTGTATGGGACACTGGTGATGGCCAGTGTGTCGTGATGCTTCAGACTAAATTTGAGAAATTCTTTGAAAAGATTGATCTAACCATGCTCAACAGGTGAGTGTAGTAAACTAAATGTCTATATTTTGCTGACAAGAAATTGTAATGCTGTATCTGATCTTTTATCTCACAATTTTGCAGGCTTCTGCGTTTGGTTCTTGATCATAACATTGCTGATTATGTGACTGCTAAAAATAACGTTGTCTTATCATACAAGGATATGAGTCACACAAATTCTTATGGGCTCATACGTGGTCTACAGTTTGCTTCATTCGTTGTGCAGTACTATGGGCTTGTCCTGGATCTTCTGCTGCTTGGTCTTACCCGAGCCAGTGAAATAGCTGGTCCACCACAGATGCCTAATGAGTTCATTACTTTCCATGACACTAGGGTGGAAACACGTCATCCTATCCGTCTCTACTCTAGATACATTGAGAAGGTGCATATTTTGTTCCGCTTCACTCACGAGGAAGCTCGTGACCTTATTCAGCGCTATCTTACAGAACATCCAGATCCCAACAATGAAAACATGGTTGGTTATAACAATAAGAAGTGCTGGCCACGAGATGCTAGAATGCGTCTAATGAAGCATGATGGTATATCTTCGCTTGTGACTATACTTTGAATAGCTTTTCACAATTTAGTATCACTTTAGTGTTTCTCTATGCATTTGATAGGTACTAATTGTTTTTCTTGTCTTTTTTCAGTGAATCTTGGTAGAAGTGTTTTCTGGGATATGAAGAACCGTCTTCCACGAAGTATCACCACACTCGAATGGGAGAATGGTTTTGTATCTGTCTACAGCAAAGACAACCCGAACTTGCTGTTCAGCATGTACGTATAGTTTTATGCTACTTCTTCTTTTACTGAATTTCCTTCGCAAGACAGTTGTCCGAATTTCTGAGACATGGTGTGAAAAATGAAAAACTATTGTGTTGTAGGTCTGGTTTCGAAGTACGTATACTTCCCAAGATAAGGATGACTCAAGAGGCATTCAGCAATACACGGGATGGAGTTTGGAATCTTCAAAATGAGCAAACAAAAGAACGTACTGCAGTTGCTTTCCTCCGAGTAGATGATGAACACATGAAGGTGTTTGAAAACCGAGTTAGACAGATTCTCATGTCCTCAGGTTCAACAACATTCACAAAAATCGTCAACAAATGGAATACCGCTCTTATAGGTAAATGTTTCAAACATTGCTTCTGCCTTGTGTCATGTTATTGGTAGTAGACTGCTATATGGTGCTCTTCTGTTGCTGAAAAGCTGTGGTTTTCTGCTGCAGGTCTTATGACATATTTCCGTGAAGCAACTGTGCACACGCAGGAGTTGTTGGATCTTCTGGTAAAATGTGAAAATAAAATACAGACTCGTATAAAGATTGGGTTGAATTCAAAGATGCCTAGCAGGTAATGTACTTTGTTTGATTGTCTATATTTATTTTTCTGCCCTTGTCATTCTTACTTACAGATCTTAAACTTTTTCTGCTATTAGGTTCCCTCCTGTCATCTTTTACACACCAAAAGAAATCGGAGGGCTTGGAATGCTGTCAATGGGTCATATATTGATTCCCCAGAGTGACCTTCGGTATAGTAAACAGACAGATGTTGGTGTGACACATTTTAGAAGTGGAATGAGTCATGAAGAGGATCAATTGATTCCGAATCTGTATCGATACATTCAGGTATTTGGAGTTCATGTAATGATGTATTATGATTCATTCAGGTTATTTCTTGGCTTACTGACTCCTGTGTGTTTATTCTGTGCCAGCCATGGGAGAGTGAGTTTGTTGATTCTCAACGTGTTTGGGCTGAATATGCATTGAAGAGGCAGGAGGCACAAGCACAGAATAGGCGATTAACCCTGGAGGATTTGGAAGTGAGTTTTTGTGCTTTATTTACTTCTCGTAATTGTATTTATCTTTTCCCTTTTAATTGTTAGGGATGAGGGTGGTTTCTTCAAGATTTAGTTATATTTTTTTGGTTATCATCTGTGTTTAGTTGAATGCTAAATGCATTTTTGTTACTTTTCTGTTTGTCTCTATCTGTGTTTGTTTACTTACACGTTCCTGGTCTTCAGGATTCATGGGATCGTGGGATACCTCGTATAAATACTCTGTTTCAGAAGGACCGGCACACGCTTGCGTATGACAAAGGATGGCGAGTGAGGACAGATTTTAAGCAATATCAGGTTCTGAAGCAAAATCCATTCTGGTGGACGCACCAGAGGCACGACGGGAAGCTGTGGAACTTGAACAATTACCGAACTGATGTTATTCAAGCTTTGGGAGGAGTAGAAGGAATTCTCGAACATACCTTGTTCAAGGGAACATAGTAAGTCCGTTCTATATGTATGCTTTAATTTTTTAAAAAATCATTTTTAGATTTTTTTTGGTAACAAATCTTACTGTTGCTGTTTTAAATTTCAGCTTCCCGACGTGGGAGGGTCTCTTCTGGGAGAAGGCTTCAGGTTTTGAGGAGTCTATGAAGTACAAGAAATTGACTAATGCTCAAAGATCTGGACTGAATCAAATTCCCAATAGGAGATTTACCCTTTGGTGGTCACCTACTATAAACAGAGCAAATGTATATGTTGGTTTCCAAGTACAGCTGGATCTCACTGGGATTTTTATGCATGGAAAGATTCCCACTCTGAAGATATCTCTGATCCAGATATTCAGGGCTCACTTGTGGCAGAAAATACATGAGAGTGTGGTTATGGATCTTTGCCAGGTGTTGGACCAAGAGCTGGATGCATTGGAGATTGAGACTGTACAGAAAGAAACTATTCATCCTAGGAAGAGTTACAAAATGAACAGCTCATGTGCTGACATTCTGCTCTTTGCCGCACATAGATGGCCCATGTCGAAGCCTAGTCTGGTGGCTGAGTCGAAGGACGTGTTTGACCAGAAGGCTAGTAACAAATACTGGATAGATGTGCAACTTCGCTGGGGTGATTATGATTCCCATGATATTGAGAGATACACAAGGGCAAAGTTTATGGATTACACAACAGACAACATGTCAATCTATCCATCACCAACTGGTATGTTGGTTCATGGTTTATGATCTTTCTCTAATTAATGCTTTCAGCCCATATTGAATGACCTGAAATTAAATTAAATAACCTAAATGATGTTTGCAGGGGTTATGATTGGACTTGATCTGGCTTATAATTTGCATTCTGCATTTGGAAATTGGTTCCCTGGGTCAAAGCCATTGCTTGCACAGGCCATGAACAAAATCATGAAGGTGAAACTTCTTTCTAATTATTTTACGATGCACTATCTGAATTCTTCTTGATGTAAATGAAAACGTGGCTAATATTTTTTTTCCTATTGCTTGCAGTCAAATCCTGCGTTATATGTTCTAAGAGAACGGATAAGGAAAGGGCTACAGCTGTATTCTTCTGAACCCACAGAGCCATATTTATCATCTCAGAACTATGGGGAGATATTCAGCAACCAGATCATCTGGTTTGTGGATGACACAAATGTGTATCGAGTCACAATACACAAGACATTTGAAGGAAATCTCACAACCAAACCTATTAATGGTGCCATTTTCATATTCAATCCAAGAACTGGTCAACTGTTTCTAAAGGTTTTTATCCCGTTACCTGCTGACTTTGTTACCTTCTTTATAATTAGGTATCTGCATAAAAATAATTTTGCTATCTGTGAATTTTACAGGTTATTCACACAAGTGTATGGGCCGGGCAAAAACGTCTTGGTCAGCTGGCCAAGTGGAAAACTGCTGAAGAAGTGGCTGCTCTGGTCCGGTCATTGCCTGTTGAGGAACAGCCGAAGCAAATCATTGTGACACGAAAGGGCATGTTGGATCCCCTAGAGGTGCACTTGCTCGATTTCCCAAATATCGTGATCAAAGGAAGTGAGCTACAATTGCCATTCCAGGCTTGCTTGAAGATTGAGAAATTTGGTGATCTAATATTGAAGGCAACAGAACCACAAATGGTCTTGTTCAATATATACGATGATTGGTTGAAGACTATCTCATCGTACACAGCTTTCTCTAGGCTGATATTGATTTTGCGAGCACTTCATGTCAACAATGAGAAGGCAAAGATGTTGCTAAAGCCTGACAAGACGATTGTTACCGAGCCCCACCACATCTGGCCTTCTTTGTCCGAGGATCAGTGGGTTAAGGTGAGATTGATGAACACCGATACATCTTGTACACAAGATTTCCATGTCATGTGTTAATTTTTTTTTACTAAGTAGTATCATTTCTCATGTACTTTCTTCTCTTTTACTTGCAGGTCGAAGTTGCTCTCAGAGATTTGATACTGTCTGACTATGCGAAGAAGAACAATGTGAACACATCTGCTTTAACCCAGTCTGAGATGCGTGATATAATTCTTGGAGCTGAGATTACCCCGCCTTCCCAACAGCGGCAACAAATTGCTGAGATAGAGAAACAGGTAATTTTCCCTTTCCCCTTGTCATTAAACTACTCCCAGTTGTTTACATGCTTTATCAAGTTTTGAATAATCTGGACTTATATGCGCTTCCTATAGGCGAAGGAGGCTAGTCAACTCACAGCAGTCACCACAAAGACCACAAATGTGCACGGAGAAGAATTGATTGTGACCACTACGAGTCCTTACGAACAAGCAGCATTCGGGTCGAAAACTGACTGGCGTGTAAGAGCTATATCTGCCACCAATCTCCATCTTCGTGTCAATCACATATACGTGAACTCGGAAGACATTAAGGTACTTCCTTTATCCTTCAACAAAATTGTCTTTCTTTATGCTCACAGCTCTCTAAAAAAACAATTTTCCTAATAATTTTCGCGGGCTAATTCTTCTTGCAGGAAACGGGATATACTTATATCATGCCCAAAAATGTCTTGAAGAAGTTCATATGCATAGCGGACCTGCGCACTCAGATTGCAGGTTACCTTTACGGTGTAAGTCCACCAGACAATCCACAGGTGAAGGAGATCCGCTGTATCGCCATGCCACCTCAGTGGGGTACTCACCAGCAGGTTAATCTTCCATCAGCACTACCCGAACATGATTTCTTGAATGACTTGGAGCCTCTAGGATGGATGCATACTCAGCCAAATGAACTTCCTCAGCTATCACCACAGGTTTAAATAATACTTAAACCCCTTCCATTCATTTCGTGTGATTTTTTAATCAACTCTATTTATTAACTTTTTTGTGACAAATTTTCAAATGTAGGATCTTGCTGCTCATGCTAAGGTCCTATTTAACAACAAACAATGGGATGGAGAGAAATGCATAATTCTGACGTGCAGTTTCACTCCCGGTTCTTGTTCTTTGACAGCATATAAGTTGACCCCATCTGGATACGAATGGGGCAAGAGCAACACCGATGCTGCAAGTAATCCGCATGGTTACCTCCCAACTTACTACGAGAAAGTTCAAATGCTCTTGAGTGACCGTTTTCTTGGGTTCTATATGGTAATGTTTTTGTTTCAACATTCTATTCGTGCCGTTGCATATAATAAAATATATATATTTTTTGCATGTGATATTCTCATATTTTGGTAATCTTTTTCAGATTCCTGATAATGGTCCTTGGAACTACAATTTCATGGGTGTGAAACATACTCCTGGCATGAGGTATGGTGTGAAACTGGGGACTCCACGGGAGTACTATCACGAGGACCATCGGCCAACGCATTTCTTGGAATTCAGTAACTTGGAGGAAGGTGACACTGCCGAGGGTGATAGGGAAGATACCTTCACCTAATCTGTTTCAGATATTCGTCTGTGTCTTTTTGATTTTGTTACAACAAACCATTTTAAGAAAGCAATTTTCTCGACTCTGTCTTTTGTAAATACGTGTATTCGGATGAGATGTGTCTTGTTGTACCGAAGGATGTGAAGCGCTCAACATCGCTTATCGGCTACTTGTGAAAACTAAGGTTGAATCTGTAGCATCGTTTTGAAATATACCGTAGCTAAAAGTGTTGTCCGTTATTGGACTTTCTTGTCAGGTTATGTTTACAGTTCTGTTCTGCGATATCTGGTGACTGCGTCCTATATTAGAAGTTTATTGATTAGTTTTAGCAAGTGGAGTCGTTTCGAACTAGGTTTTGCTTTTGACAGGATGGAACTATGATTTCCAATTAATTACATGATGGAACTATTATTGTCGGTTCGAAATCTTAGTTTTAATCCACCGGAAGAAATTCTATATCTTCTTGAGAAACACACACCCACTTCGGTCAAGAAATTGAATATACAGATTTTTTTGACATTTGGCCAAGTTCTAACCTTAATTCATAATTTTATATATTAATTCATTAATGTAATATTTTTTAGAGGACTTAATTATTTTTATTTGCAAATATAAATTATTGTAACATTTAATATTTACCAAACCGATAAACATCCCTAAATAAATTACAAGATTGCGACATTGCAAAATTGAAAAAATGAGAGCCTTGAAGGATGATAAATTCCGTGATTGACATAAATGCTGAAATTCTAACATTTATTATTCAAACTCCTCTCAATGCTCGTGACTCCATAATTAGCCTACTTGAATGTATTCACCAACTCCCCCCCCACAATAAATCTCGTCTCAAATACCTTACCTATATATACATTCCTAAACCAACACCCCCTTATACCCAACTTATCCTTCCACAATTTCTACCCAAAAAAGAAGAAAACAATGAACTTCCTTCTTATGCTCATCTTACTACTGCTAAACACTCAACTGTGCTTCTCGTTCACCGTAATCATGTCGGATTCAGGTGGGCCCTCGAGCCTCCAAGACGGGCCCCAGCCTGGACTGTCGGCATCCAGCAACGGGGCCCGCACCGATGCTGGTGAGCAAGAAGCGGTTTACGATATTATGAGAGCCACCGGCAACGTCTGGGCTACTGATATCCCAGACGTGTGCCGGGGCCGTTGGCACGGGATCGAGTGCATGCCGGATAAAGACAACGTCTTTCATGTGGTGTCGCTGTCTTTCGGGGCATTGTCTGACGATACGGCCTTTCCGACCTGCGACCCGACCCGGTCCTACATTTCACCTTCCATAACGAAGCTCCGTCACCTCCGGACCTTGTTTTTTTACCGTTGTTTCAGCGATAACAGTAGGCCCATTCCGTCTTTTTTGGGCCAATTGGGCCCCTCTCTGCAGACGTTAGTGCTAAGAGAAAACGGGCATTTTGGCCTAATTCCACATGAATTAGGCAATTTGACCCGTTTGACGGTCCTTGATCTTCACAGGAACAATCTCAACGGTTCGATTCCCGTTTCCTTGGGCCGAATCACCGGTCTAAGGTCATTGGATTTGAGCTGCAATAGATTGTCCGGTTCGATTCCTAATATTTCTTTCCCATCATTAAACGTGCTAGACCTCAACCAAAACCATCTCATGGGCCCACTCCCAATCCCTCTTTTAAGCACTACTTCTCTCATGAAAATCGACTTGAGCCGGAATCGAATCTCGGGTCAAATCCCAAACATAAAAAATCTCGAAGACCTCGTTCTCTTCGATTTGAGTTACAATGCACTAGCGGGCCCCTTTCCTAATTCTCTCAACGGCCTAAAATCCCTCCAAGCCCTTATCCTCAACGGCAATCCATTCGTATCCACCGTAATCCCGGATAATGCTTTCGAAGGATTAAACAATCTAATGATCTTAGGATTATCGAATATGAACTTGGGCGGGCCTATTCCGGAGTCAATGGGCCGGCTCACAAGATTACGGATTCTCCATCTCAACGGCAACCAACTAAACGGCACAATACCGTCGAGTTTTTCAAACTTAAACGGTTTAAGTGAGCTCAAACTCGACAACAACAGATTGACGGGGCCCGTCCCGTTTCGAAGAGAAAGGGTTTGGAGAATGGGGAGAAAATTGAGCCTTGGTAACAATATAGGGCTATGTTATGATGCAAAAAGTGGGCTTGGGGATGATTTGGACACATTGTCTAGTGCTGGAATTGGGCATTGTGACTCACCCAAAAATGTGCCTACAAACTCAGTTCAACACATTACTACACTAGATGATGATGATCATGTGCTAAAAGCAAGTACAAAATCAGACTATTCACTTGCAAAAAGGATTACAATTTGCAGACAAATTGTTTGGATGGCTGCTGTTTTCTTGTTTATTTCATGTTTGTTGTGACCAACAATTTTGTAATTAGTGACTATTGTAAAAAAAAAAAAAACGAAAAGGGCATTAATTATTTGTTATTAATTATTTGTTATTAATTATTTGTTATATATATATATATATATATAGATCCGGGCTATTTTGCCATTGTGACGTCATCCAGATATCGCCCAGTCAGCTTATTCTTGCTTTGTCATTTGTCACGTCAGTGCTTCTTCTCCTGGCCTGGCTGCTGTCACCTGCCACGTCAACAAAGTTGACCGTTGACCTCTTCGTCCAGATCATTCTTTCTTAGTTTTTCGGGTAGAATTCAATTTTTTTGTTTGTTAGCACATATTATAAATACTAGCATTTTTCCCTGTGCACGAGATCGTATTTTAAAAGTAATTTTTTTTGATCAATTTAATACATAATAAAAAAAATATAATACATTAACATAGTAAAATTTAAGAATATAATGCTATTCATATTTTATATAATATTAGTTTTTTAAATTTTATGTAGTAAGATTTATAATCTAAACAGTTTAATTGGTTAATATTTAACAAATCGAATTTATATCTTTACGATTTAAAATATATTTAAAAATACATAATTACAAAAATGACATTAGGGTTTCTTAGGGTTACTTAGCGTTCCTTTCTTTTATATATAAGATATATAAGATTAGAGGCAACTCAAACAACCGGAGGTTATCGCATTACTTTTGATTATTTTGTTAAGGGTAAATTACAAACACCCCTTGTGGTATGGTCAATTAGGAAAAATCCCCTCTTGTTTGGATAATTATATTTACCCCTCTCAATTATGATTTTTTCTTACACCTCCACCCTTAATCCCTTATGGCGTTAAGTTCAACATAATCATCTAAATTTTGTAGAATGTGCTATAGTTTGTACTCGTTTTGTGTAAAAATTACAGTTTCTGATGCACCACAATCGGATATATACAAGCCAAAAATACACATATTACAGTCATCTTGCTTCAAAATATAGAGTTCGAATGGGAAAGAACGGGTACAAAAGTGATAATATTCCAGATAATCTCGAAGATTCCACTAAATTTGAAACCGCAAGGGTGGACGTGTAAAATGATTTATAGTTGAGGGGTGGTTGTAATTACCCAAACAAGAGGGGGTTTTCGTAATTTGACCATACCTCAGGGGCGTTTGGAATTTACCTATTTTGTTAATAAAAAAATAAAAATAAAATAAAAAAATAGATATTTGCAAATACTCTGAAGAGCACCAGCAAAACAGAGTTGCCGAACTGGAGAGGGGTTTTTGAAGCCACCACGATTGTGAAGTGAAAGGAGAGACCTCGGAAACGATCGTACGGCTGGTAAGCCTCCTCCGCAAATCGACGATGGTAATGAATCGGAGAACCAACCGTCGCTCTGCTCTGCACATTAGAAAAAAAAAAAAAAGAAAAAAAATATTGGGGGAAATTTCGAAGCAACAGAATTCGTTACGCACCAACTGCTGGAATCGACGGTTACGTACTATATATACAAACCATTTTCCCTCTCTTCTTCCATTTTTTGTGAAACCCTCGTCTCTCTGAAGTAATTGTGAAATTCGGGATTGACTCAGCTCAAGGGGGCGACTCAGTGAGTTCTTCCAATCTCTGAAGTAGATTGCATGATTTTGAATGTCTTGTGTGATTTCTGGTGAATGCTTTTGACAAGGTTTATCATGCAGTTTCCAATGATACTGATTAGGGTTAAATCTTCTATTGTTATTATTATATTATTAGATTATTTTGTTCAAACATATTTGATAGAGAGTTATTGTTCTGTGTTTTGAAATCTCAATATTCAATTATCAGCGTTAGTGATTCTTTGTTTGCTTTTCATGTTGAAGATTATCCACATACAGTATGATCAACGTTTTTTTTTTTCTTCTTTTTTCTTGAGCTTTAATTTGCTGCGATTTGAATCATGTTCAATCATGTATGTTTTCAGCCTCTCATTCGACACCACGGTTTCCACTTTAGTTTACTCATTTACTGTACTACTCGCTTTGATCGATCAATTAGAGATCTTTTCCATGTTTTCTCAAGTTTTTATCGAGTGGAGAACTGATTTCTTTCACGATCTCGGTAGTGTTTATTCCCGCTGCACATTTCATTAAGTTCTTGACGATTTATTTGTCTTCGTTAGTTCTTTTCTTGCTGCTCGATTGATCAATATTTTGATACATAAATTATATTTTCTTTCATTTCGATCTTTCTCATATTTTCTTATTTGCTGTTTGTGTTGAACTGATACGTTCGATAAATCCATATGCAGGGCTTCTAGTGCAAGAAACGCAGTGAGCTGACCGATAACCACCAGAAATTCATCTTGTGATCAATCACTTACTCGAGAAGATAATCCAGATACAGTATGATCAACGTTATTTTTTTCCTTTTCTTGAGCTTTACCAGGATTTCCACTTTAATTTAATCTTTTATTCTATTGAATCATGTATCTTTTCAGGAATTTCAGATCAAAAAATGGACCAAGTAATAGACAGAGATTTGCGAATATTAGTACTAAAGTACCTACGAGAGAAAAAATCGAAAGCAGCTAAGACGTAAGCTTTGTATTATGTCTTAATGCAGTTTTAGTTATAAATTAAAGTTGTTATATCGTGTACAGGTTTGAGGAGGAGGTGACAAATATAACGGGTAGCGATCCCGAGTATCCCAAAGTAGACCATGCAAGGTTGCATGTGTTGATGTCTCACGCAGTAAGTTGGCAGGTTTGGTCTTCATGCAAACCTAGGGAGAATCCGGAAGTGAAAACTTTACTATATGACATCGGTCGGACGGAATACGAGGAGTTCCAGAGCTTCCTTGAGCGAGATTCTGAAATCTATAAAAAAATTAGCAAAGCCGAAGAAGTAAACAGCATGATGATCGAAAACACAATGATGGGGGTTAGTTTTTTATTTGCTGTTTTTTTTTTTTTTTTTTTTTGGGTATAACAAGAACTGATATTATTTTCTGATAAAAGGCTGTTAAAATATCGTGTCTAAAATACATGAAATGCAACTATTGCTTATTGGCGATGACACTAAGTGGAGTCCACTATGTGTGGAGATGGGAAAACGATGTAAGTAATTCTTTATAAAATTTAGTAATGTGATTGATTCAAGGCTTAACTTAACACGTTAACATGCAAATCTATGTCAGGCAAGAGCAGAATTTCCACCTAGACTCCCCCCTGCATTATGGGAGCCATTTGTAGGGCGGAAGATGGCCCATCAAAACACAGATGAAATATCAGAACCTGGTGGATCTTGCTTTGCGTTATACGCAGACGAGTCTACCTTAATATCGATGGCACCAGGAGCAGGTCTGTCGCCATTTGACACCAACACTTACAAGGTATAAATTAAAAATGCAAACCGATATTGTTCTTCCCTTGAGCATCTGACATGCATATTAATATGTATCATTTTTGTGGATAACTGTAGAGAGGGGAACATATTTACAAGCCGCATCCAGCACCAACAGTTTTAGCAATCCATCCCATGAACAATGACATAATAGCTGTCGGGATGGACGATTCGACAATTTTTATATTCGAGAACTTTGTGGTATCATAACTCATTGTATTTCCTAAAAGTTGGGAATGCTGCTAATTATTGTTTTGATAATCTTTACTGATTCCATGCAGCTGAATGAAATTCTCGAAGGCGGGCATACAGAGAGAGTCAGCGGCCTTGCTTTTTCAAATCTGTTAGATGTGCTGGTATCTTCCGGCAAAGATTCTCAGGTAGCAATCAACTAAAATTTGTCTTCTGTTGAAACTGAGTTGTAGACAAATATTGTCTGTGTTTTGATATTATGTTCTTGTTTACCTTGTAAAGGTATGTAGTGTTCTTTACTTAGTAACTACTAAGGGTACTTTAGTAACTAAAGTAGTTACTTATTATTGTTGTTCGCATTTAAGGTTGAAAGTTAATTCAAACTACTCGACCCTCGATTCAAGATTGTTCATTTAAAGTTTATTAATTTAACGAACCATGTTTGAACATATATTTTTGTTTGATAAGCTATGAAGCTCGGACCGAGCTTGACTCGATTGCTTATTAAAACACCACTCGGTTCATTTACACCCCTATTCCCATCATGTTGTGTATTTATAGTTGTAACAAGAACTCCTTGCGTTTTTTTGTTCAGTTTTCTGTACTCCAAATATCAATTAATATTTGATTATCCTAGAAATGTTAGTAATATAACTCGACTTTATAATATACAGTATAGTTTTCCCAACCAATTGATAAGTGGCTCTCTAGTGTACGATAAATTTGTTTTATCAACTCTCCAGCTCTGCGTGTGGGGAAGCAAGGACTGGATGAAGAAAGATTCGAGATGTTTGCATGTACCTCACGATGATACAAGTCTTCATTTTTACGTTGACCAACTTCAGTTCCTCGTTGTTCATCCAAGGCAACTTGCAGTCTATGCAGCGAAAAACTTGAAGGAATTGCATAAGGTAATCCGATATTTTCTACGGCATATTATAATAAGATTCAGTGTTTTGTATCATTTTCTTACACGCTTATACTCGCAGCGCGATACCATGGAGTTTGCCGTTGCTCCAATGACGGATGCAACATTTTCAGCAGATGGAAATTTCATATACGCATGCTTCAAAGATGGAAGCGTGTGCATATACACGTCTGCTTATCTTGTTCTACATTGCAACATTGCTTCTTCGGCGTACCAAATTGATAATATCAGGTAAAAACAAATTTCCAAACGTATGCTATAAAAAAAGAAATACATGGAAGTATATGTTGTGTACTGAAAATAATATATGTATTTTTTTGGTCCATTTCCAGTTCAAGCAGTTCAAGCACAAGGGTGTACCCCGCAGTTATTGCGGTGCACCCCGAAAAGGCACAATTGGCATTGGGGATGACGGATGGTTCCATTTATGTGAACATTTAAAAGGAAATCATTGGGTTGTGTAACGCCCAATGATTTCAAAATAGTGATGAAGCCTACTATAGAAATGCACTGTAATTTTTTTTTTCCTTTACAACAATGACTTCCGATAAATACAATGTCATACAATGTCGCTCACTTAATTTTTCAAAAATTAAATCAAATACATGTGACAACCAAATGCCACAACTAATTTCGTATTCATAGTTTTCGAATTACAATCATTTTTAAACACAACACTAGATTAAACTCTCTAAAATCTCTAAATAACTTCTACTCCTAAGAGCCATCAACATAATCGTCCATTAATGCACTACAAGGGAAAACAAGACGAATAAAATAATAATCACAATATAGGTGTTCAACTCGAAATTGAACTTGGAAAAATAATACAATCAATATGTACAGGTAAAGAACAATATTCAACGGGTAATTCCCGGATATCAGTTATGAATTTCGTGGAGATTACCATGATAACAATTTTATGCATATATTTGTGTATTTTCGATTTGTATTTTATTGGTTCTGAGGTGATTTATAATAAATATATTGAAATTTGTAGATTTTTGTTGGGGTTTATGAATTTCTTTTGTATAAGTCAATATTCGTGTGTGTATACAATTGATCGACTAAAACTACGGGATAAAAAAAACGAACTAAACTACGAATTACTATAGGTACTATAGTTACATGTAGTTATTTTCAGTACAGTAAACATATTGATTTGAAAATAAAAAAAAATAAAAAATAATATATATATATATATATATTAATTTAACAAACAAGTTTATTATTTAAAAATAATAATAAATAAATCAGCGAAAATGATAAATGCAGGACTAGAAATGCTGAATGCAGTTTGACCGAAAATTTCATATAAAGGTAGTGTAGTACTTTCACTTTTCCAGGGAGTATGTCAAAGGATGATTTGAGCTTGAGTTTATCGTTAGTTCATTTGGTGGCTAGAAGGTATGTAGAATAACCACATTAAATAATTATTTGACATGTATATTTTTTCAAATAGTGATTAATTTACTCATTAAATATTCATATTTAAATTTGTAATTCTACGATAATATTTTTTAAACGATATATGTTAATGTTTAATTGTATTTATTTGTAATATCAAATTTCATTTAATTTTTTTTTTCATTTATGATTAATTGTACGGAATATGATGCTACAAATAAATATTAATTTTCAATTCACACGTTCGATGAATTAAATAATTTCATCCAATATATTAATATTTATACCGTCCAAAATTAGTTTTTAGTTTAAACATTTAACGAGTGACTAATTTTTAATCCAATACTTCAAAAACAAATACCATCTTAAATGTTTATTTTCTAAATGAAATGATGTGTTATTTATTAAGGATTATTTAACAATGTATTAAATTTAGTTTAGAACTAACACAGTTAAGAATCAAGTATGCTGAACAATAAAGTGAGGGGGGTAAGTGCATATTTCATAGTACGAGGGGTAAGTATTAAGTATAGAGTATAGTACAAGGGGTAAAGTATATTTTACGCTTAAATAATTATAATAGGTAATTATAAGGGGTCTTTACAAATAAGCCCATCAATGGGTACTTATTCATAAAGAGATCCAGACAATAAACTCCCTTACAAAAAAAGTCCACACATGGTCCAAAATTTTGTAAAAGACTAAAATAACCCCTCATACTTTAATATGCTCCAATTTTATCCTTTAATTTAATTTAACCTCAATTTGACCCAAATTTCACAAATTATTCAATTTTGACCAAAAACACATTTTTATGGACAATTTCGTCCGTCACCGCAATTGACCGTCGATCTTCATCGTTGACTTTTATTTTATTTATTTATTTATTTTCTTTCCTTCTTTCTGTAACATTTTTTTCTTCGTTTAAACAACAATATTGCTGTGATTGACAGTAATATTAACTATATTATTGTTAAACACAGTAAAATTAACTATACTACAGTTTAACACAGTAATATTACTATATTAATCTCTAGCGTAGTAATATTAACACAACAAAACTCATTATTATTGTGCAACAGAGTAATATTACTACGTTGACAGTTCAACAAATGTAAACATAATAAAAAACCAAAAGAATTAATATTACTGTGAGTGACAGTAATATTACTATAACAACAATAATATTACCGTCAACCACAGTAATATTATAATAATAGATAATAATATTATCACGTTACTCCATGAATAACTCAAACAAACAAAAAAAATACAAACAAAATAATAATATTGATGTGGTTGACAACAATATTACTATAACAACAGTAATATTACCGTCAACCACTGCAATATTATTGTGTTTACAGTAATATTACAATAATAGACAGTAATATTATGACGTTACTGCTTGAATAACTCAAACAAAACAAAACCCCAAAAAAAATAATAATATTGATGTGGTTGACAGTAATATTATTGTGTTTACAATTATTTTATTGTCAACGACAGTAATATAATTACATTGACTTGTCAACATATCAAAATAAAAAAAAAGTAACAAAAATAAATAAATAATGATATTACGTTAATTTACTGTCAAACAGAACAATTATATTAATATATTGTCAACGGCAGTACAATTACGTTAATGTACTGTCATTGACAGTATATTTACGTTAATTTACTGTCAGTGACAGCACAATTACGGTCAACATTTAGCAGCGGACGTAAAAAACAAAAAAAAAACACTAAAAAAAGTCAACGCCGCAGACAGGCGGTGGAAATAAAACAAAAACAGACCAGAACAAAAAACCAAAAAAAAAAAAAAAAAAAAGTCTAACGCCGGAATCCGGAGGCAAAAAAAAAAATTGAAAAAAAAAACTTTTTGAAAAGAAAAGTCAAAATTAGATTTTTGTGGCTTTATTTATAATAAATATTAAAGAGATGAACTTATTCGTGAAAGAGATATAGCCCCTAAACCTAGAATAATAAATATGTTTGGGTAGGGACCTATCCACAAAAAACCCTAATTATAATAGGTTTATGGGTAAAGAGTTTTTTAATTAGTAATACAATTGAATATGTACAAATGGCAAATATATCCATGACAAGAGTACTTAATTAAAAAAAGAATATGCAACTTTTTTGTTTTCCAAATAAATACGGTTTATTCAAACTTATTTGCAAATAAGAAAAAATCTTTTATATATACTAAAATTGCCCTCAATTCGATGTAACCCTAATTTGATTCCAATTTCATGATTTACATCCAATTTCACCAATTAACTAATTTTGACCGCGACCGCCGGTCAACCGTCTCCAGCATTGACTTTTTTTTTTTGGATATTTTTTTTCCAGCAGGTCTCTGGTTTTAACTTTTTATTTTTTATTTTTATTTTCTGAAAATATGTTTTTCCTTAAAAAATATTTTAATTAATATTGTTGTCTTGGCCTGCTATATTACTGTCTCCGACGGTATTTTAACTACCGGAGACAGTTAAATATTTAACTGTCTAAGACAATAATTTTATTGTATTAATTAATTTTATCATCTTGCCCTACAGTTTTGTAATATTGTTGTACCGGGAAAGTAATATTCATAATATTACTGTTTGGGTGGCAGTAATATTACTGTTTTGGTATTCAATATTACTATCTCAAAAAATATTAACGCCGGAATTTGGCCGGGAAAAAAATATTCAGAAAAAAAATTATTTTTGAAAAATTATGAAAATCGAGTTAACGTGATATATTTAAAATGAGAGGTCAATATGTAATATTGTTGAAGTTGAAGTGTAATGGATGAAATTGATAAAAAATACATTATAGAGGGTATTATAAATAAAAAGCATGGATTAAATATATTTGCATGACTATTTTTTATGTGAACTTATGTGCATTTAAGTTCATTGTTGTGGACCTATTTGTCATTCGCCTATGTAATATAACACAAAAATACTAGACCGCAAAACTCCAAACTCCAAACCCCAAGGAGATCTATATTTGATTGTAGATTGAGTTTTTATTATTTCCATGCGTATCTAAACTACGTAGTCGAATTCTTCTCGATATTTTGTTAGGTTAAAATCGGTTCTATCTTACCTTTAGGTATATATCTATCTCTCTATATATACATAAGTGTATTTATATATGACATATACAAAGAATATATACTAGTAATTGTCCCCGTGCGATGCACGGGGCAACAAATTACATTGTTTTGATGTTGTAAGGATATAAACAAACGTTTGATGTATCGTATGATCAAAATATTGCTATAATCATTCATTAATAATTCATCAGTGGAACATTACTAAGTATACTACACAACAAAAAAAAAAACAAATAACTTTACTGTTAGATTGAAAAATTGAACCAAAAACAAAATCATCAACTATGTCTTTCACGTTGAGTTTAAAGTAATTAGATTTAATAACTTACTTAACCTAATCAAAACTAAACTATCGACAATATACCAACGTAAAAGGCCATCTATACATCTTGCATCGTAATTAAGCCATTCTTCACTGCCTCGTTTTGGTCCTGTTTTGTCACTGGAATTAACAATTATATTGGAAAATTAAGAAACAAATTAAAAATAAATATAAACGATAAATTAAATATCCATACAAACAATATGTCTTGAAGGCCGACTTCCAGTAGCTTGTAGCTCTGCCCATTTTTGCTTAGTTCTCTCCAATCACCCCTTTCTATATATAACATGTCCAATAACATCTAAAAGAAAATAATTGTTATACACAAAATTTGAAATCTTTCGTATAAATTAATGTAACACATAATTTAACAAAATGAAATTACCTATAAGCCATGATGGAAAAAAATGCAAACTAATTACCACACAGCCAATAGGATGAAGAAGAAAATAAGACAAAAATTCTGAAGTCGGGTTACCAAAAGAACAAGCCTTAGGTAGGATGAAGACATAAAATTCAAATGTTGCAAATTCAAATGTTGCAGAGGTGGATATAAATAAGAAGAGCAAACACAAACGTGTTGAAGTGGAAGAGAGAAGTTGAAAGTGTTAAGAGTCTTAAGGGAAGTCTTTGGGAATCGTCCATCTTTGGGAAAACGATAATTAGTATTTTATCATCAAAAAATAATATTTAGTGTTCACATGTTTATGGCTGAAAATTAGGAGATACAATAATATTTAGGAGATTTAATTGTTTGTGCATTACAGATATCTATGGCTGAAAAAATGAGTGATTTGGCTGGTTCGTGCATAAAAAAATGATAGAAATCGAAAATAATATTCAAAATAAATATTAATTAGGAGATAAAAATTAGATAAAAAATCGAAAAATAATATTTAGGAGATAAAAATCTGATAAAAATTTAAAATAATATTTAAATTAATATTCAAGAGATAAAAATTTGATCAAAATCGAAAATAATATTTAAAATAATGTTAATGAGATAAAAGTTGATAAAATACGAAAATAATAATTAAAATAATATTTAGGAGATAAAAATGTGATAAAAATCAAAACATATTAGTTAAAATAATATTTAGGAGACAAAAAATTGATCAAAATCGAAAATAATATTTAGGAGAAAAAAATTTGATAAAAATTGAAAAATAATATTTAGGAGATATAAATTTTATAAAACTCGAAAATAATATTTAAAATAATATTTAGGAGATATAAATTTGATAAAATTCGAAAATATTAAAATAATATTTTGGAGATAAAAATCGAAAATAGTATAAAAATCTGCTAAAAATCGAAAATAATATGTAACATTATATTTAGGAGATATAAATTTGATAAAATTCGAAAATAATAATTAAAATAATATTTAGGAGATAACAAATTGATACAAATCAAAAATAATATTTAAAATAATTAGGAGATAAAAATTTGATAAAAATCGAATATAATATTTGGGAGATAAAAATCTGATACAAATAAAAAATAATATTTAGGAGATAAAAATCTAAAATAATAAAAAAAAAATTAAAAATATGACATTAGGGTTTCTTAAGGTTGGCCTAGCGTTTCTTTCTTTTATATATAAGAAAAAATTTACTGATATGACATTAGGGTTTCTTGAGTATACAATAATATTTAGGAGATTTAATTGTTTGTGCATTACAGATATCTATGGCTGAAAAAATGAGTGATTTGGCTGGTTCGTGCATAAAAAAATGATAGAAATCGAAAATAATATTCAAAATAAATATTAATTAGGAGATAAAAATTAGATAAAAAATCGAAAAATAATATTTAGGAGATAAAAATCTGATAAAAATTGAAAATAATATTTAAATTAATATTCAAGAGATAAAAATTTGATCAAAATCGAAAATAATATTTAAAATAATGTTAATGAGATAAAAGTTGATAAAATACGAAAATAATAATTAAAATAATATTTAGGAGATAAAAATGTGATAAAAATCAAAACATATTATTTAAAATAATATTTAGGAGACAAAAAATTGATCAAAATCGAAAATAATATTTAGGAGAAAAAAATTTGATAAAAATTGAAAAATAATATTTAGGAGATATAAATTTTATAAAACTCGAAAATAATATTTAAAATAATATTTAGGAGATATAAATTTGATAAAATTCGAAAATATTAAAATAATATTTTGGAGATAAAAATCGAAAATAGTATAAAAATCTGCTAAAAATCAAAAATAATATGTAACATTATATTTAGGAGATATGAATTTGATAAAATTCGAAAATAATAATTAAAATAATATTTAGGAGATAACAAATTGATACAAATCAAAAATAATATTTAAAATAATTTAGGAGATAAAAATTTGATAAAAATCGAATATAATATTTGGGAGATAAAAATCTGATACAAATAAAAAATAATATTTAGGAGATAAAAATCTAAAATAATATTTAGGAGATAAATTTGATAAAAATCGAAAATAATAAAAAAAAAATTAAAAATATGACATTAGGGTTTCTTAAGGTTGGCCTAACGTTTCTTTCTTTTATATATAAGAAAAAATTTACTGATATGACATTAGGGTTTCTTGAGTTGCCCTAGCGTTTCTTTCTTTTATATATAAGATACTCGAAAACAATATTTAAAATAATATTTAGGAGATATAAATTTGATAATATTCGAAAATAATATTTAAAATAATATTTAGGAGATAAAAATTTGATAAAAACCGAAAATAATATTTAAAATAATATTTAGGAGATAAAAATCTGCTAAAAATTGAAAATAATATTTAAAATTATATTTAGGAGATATAAATTTGATAAAATTCGAAAATAATAATTAAAATAATATTTTGAAGATAAAAAATTGATACAAATCGAAAATAATATTTAAAATAATATTTAGGAGATAAAAATTTGATAAAAATCGAAAATAATATTTAGGAGATAAAAATCTAATACAAATCAAAAATAATATTTAGGAAATAAAAATTTAATAAAAATCAAAAATTATATTTAAAATAATATTTAGGAGATAAATTTGATAAAAATCGAAAAAAAGAAATTATAAATATGACATTAGGGTTTCTGAAGGTTGCCCTAACGTTTCTTCTTTATATATAAGATATATATGAATAATGTCGAATACCATGGAAAAACAACGAAGAAGAATCAAGAATATGCAAATCACTACCGTCGTCCCCGACGAAATAATCGTGGAAATACTGTCGAATTTACCACCAAAATCCCTCTTTAAGCTAAAGTCCGTTTCGAAATCATGGCGTTCTTTAATCTCGAGCCCGCACTTCGTCAAGAAACACCTGAACAAGCAATTATTATCGCTAAAGCTCATGTTGACCTTTGACGAATCCCCACCGAGGAGGCGTTACTACATCAACTCGTGTTCTCTTGCATCTTTGTCACATAATAATAACAATAATCCTTACTCGAGAGTCGCAATGTTGGAGCATCCCATGCTAAGTACCCCGATTATTGATTCGCCGCGGTTGCGTAAACCGATTGAAATACACGGATCGTGTAACGGGCTTATACTCATTATAGTAGGTAGTTTTATGTTTTTATGGAACCCTTCGACGCGAAAGTCGAAGAATATTCCCCATCCATGCAAAATAGGTGATTTTCATGACCCGATGAAGATAACCCTACTGTACGGACTAGGGTACGATGAATCCGCAGATGATTACAGAGTTGTCTGTTCTTACAACTCGAACCGCCACCAAATATTAGTGGGGCCGTACGAGACGGAGATCTACAGTTTGAGGAGCGGTGCTTGGAAGAAGGCCGACACCATTCAGATGGGTTTTCAGGGATGGGTGGAATATTCCGGCAGGTTTGTGGGCGGGAGGCTCCACTGGCTTGGCGGTAGGTACTACGAGAAGGAAGGTGGTAGTTACGGTTGCGATATCGTATCTATTGATTTGGCCGAGGGGAGATGCGAGCTAGTGGCTATGCCGGACTGCTTGCGCCACTGTCATCGTGTTTTTCCGGACTCGTTGAAAGTGTTGGGAGGGAACCTCGGTTTGGTTTGCTACGTCGACAACGACTGCGACATGCATATATGGGTTATGAAAGAGTACGGCGTGAAGGAGTCGTGGGTTAGGGTTTTGACGATTTTGCTGAACTGCGGTGTTTCGGATATGCTCTCTAACCGAGAGGAGAAAAGGTGGTACATTGGGTCGTTGTTGTGGTCTCCGAAGAAGGGAGACGGTGTGTTGGCGTATGGGCCCGGTGCGACGAATTTTCGGCCTGTATTCGGACCCACTTGTACTAACCTGGTCTTTTGTGATGGCCGGGACGATGAGTTGCGAAGGGTTGAGGTTGATTTGGTTGATCGAATAGTTGAAGCCAACGTGTATGTCGAAACCTTAGTTTCACCCTTTGGTGACGACGAAGCTGGTTATGTCCTTTGAGTTTTGATGATTTCGTGTGACAAAGGTAGAGATTGTTGCGTAAACGTTTTGAATTCTATGATTGTTAATTTGATAGAGCTAGCGCTGCAAATCGGGGATTTTCGATGATTTTGATCCGAATATTTTCGATTTTGGATCAATATTTTTTATTATGAACTCCAAAAGTGCCGATTTCCAAAATTTTCAAAATATTTCGTAACGGAGTTGGGATATACACGTATTAGATTCCGAGTTTTGATCATATTTTAATTTCCAAAAGACTTTGAAAAATTCTATTTTCGAATTCCGCATATTTCAACCCAAAAGAACAAGTCTTTTCATTCTAATATTCGAAATCGAAATTATGGGGGCAGAATTGGAATGTAGTTTTCGCTTGTGAAAATAATTGATATTTTTTTTCAATCAGCCATTGTATTTGAAGCACACAAAGCAACGGTCAAAGACAACAAAATTGTCACCGAATTAATGCTCCCTATGTACAGGGAAGACTTTTGAAGAAAGTCGCTTGGAAGAGAGGGGAGGAGAAAGAGAATTTATTTTTTAGGATTTCACGAATTAGATTATAAAGCTCAAGATGGATGACCAAGATCTCACTGTTTAAAATAAACGGTCAAGATCGGTCGAACCACTTAACTAAGCTTAAGCGGGGCCGAGACCAGAATTTTGGGCTTAATTTTCACATATACATAAAATTATATGTGAAAATTTTGGGCTTAATTTTCACATATAAGTAAAATTATATTGGGCCCATATATAATAGGCCCGTATTTCAATCTCACTTTAAGAGTAGTACTAAATGTGATGACAAAAATAAAAAATTACTACAAACAACATAAAAACTAAAAAAATACGTAAACCACACTAGGCTAATCATGTGTGACAAGCTCCACCTAACAACAGTTAGCAAGACGATTCGAACCTGTGTCAATCGACACATTCTTACTTGCTGGAAAAAAAAATTTATTAATTTTTTTTTATGGGAGCCAAGTGTAAGGAATCTGAAAAGGTAGGGAGTAAAGTATCAATATATTTTCCTTATAGGGACTGATTCACAAAACAAATTGTGCAGTAGGGAGTCTAGTGTAATTGCGAAAAAGAAATGTATTATTCCCCTACGGAAACCCCAAACAAACAGGTAAGAACATTTCAAAAATTCTTGGGACTGTTCAAAAAAAGAAAAAGAAAAAAGCTGTAACCCAAAAGTCATGGCTGACTGTACTCACAGATAGCGACCCACGCGCCTAATCTGCTTTCTTCTTCGTCTCGCATTTCATTATTTATTAATAAATTAATAATAATAATAAAACCTTTGTTTTCTTTTTCTTCTGCGCCCCCACCACGCCAACCTCACCCCTTGTCTCAATCAGCAAGCAGTTGTTCTAGGAAATATTTAATTAGTGGGAAAAACATCTGCTGCCATCACAAGGGTCTGTTTGATAATTAACCAATAATTGATTTTTTTTTATTTTTTTTTTATTTTTTTTTCTGAAGAACCCTCTTTTGAATTCTTGAAGTTGGTAGCTTTTTCTGCAGAAGAAGAGGGTTTTGTTTCGATTGAAAGGAGAATTATGGGTTTCTTCTCAATGTTTTGTTGTGTTAAGGGTTCAGATCGGTATGTATACTTTCATTACTTTCAATTTGTCTATGCTCATTTGCCTCACTGTGTGTGTGTGTGTGTGTGTGTGTGTGTTAATTGATTGTCTGTATGGTTAATTTTGTGTGTATAAGCACTTATGTTGGGTAAAACTACTGTTTCATTGAGAAGCACTTATATTGAGTATAAGAAAATTTCAAGAAGTATAGTTTTTGAAAAAAAAAAAAGTTGAAATCTTGAATTTTGGACAGGAAAAAACAAGGGAAAAAGGATCCAGAGTGGAGGATATTCTCTCTCAAGGAGTTGCAATTAGCTACGAATAATTTTAACTACGATAACAAGCTCGGCGAAGGTGGATTCGGCAGCGTTTATTGGGGTCAATCGTGGGATGGTTCTCAAGTAATTCCAATTTTTATTTTAAATCTTGCTATTTTTTCGGTTTATTTCCTCTGCTTCTAGCGTAATCGTAATCGACTAAGTGAAATTCAAATAAAATATAGCAAGGCCAATGTGAAATGTTGGGTTGATCACTTAATCCGTGTCGGATTGTTGCCAAGAGTTCGATTTTTTTTTTTTACTTCAGAAAAATCGAAAATTAGTGTAAGTTGATGAAATGTTTTCGTTTTACTTGTACAGATAGCGGTGAAGAGGCTAAAATCGTGGAGCAACAAAGCAGATATGGAGTTCTCAATCGAAGTGGAGATACTTGCTCGTGTTCGGCACAAGAATTTGCTGACTCTACGCGGGTATTGCGCGGAGGGGCAAGAACGTCTTATCGTATACGACTACATGAATAATCTCAGCTTGCTATCTCATCTCCACGGGCAGCACGCGGCCGAGTGTCATCTCGACTGGAGCAGGAGAATGAACATTGCTATTGGGGCCGCTGAGGGCATTGTGTAAGTTACCCTGCACCTCTCCACTTGCTATCGTTTTCTTTCCCGTAATTTCAAGAATCGAAACATACCGCTATGGATAAATTTCAAGAATCGAAACTTAATTATGTCTCGTGTGGCTATAGACAATATTTATACAATGGGAAATTTGCAGTTTCCATCCCTCGAGTTTGCAACGATTTCACATTTGGTCCCTCATGTTTACAAAAAAAAACACATTTGGTCCCTCGTGTTTCAATAATTTGACACTTTTGGTCATTTCCGTCAATTTACCCTTAGTCCGTCAGTTACGTTAATGATGGGCACACGTTTGATTCCGTTAGTTTTAACAGAAATTGACGAAGATGGCTAAAAATGTTGAATTTTTGGGACATGAGGGACCAAATTTGTTTTTTTGTGAACATGGGGGACCAAATGTGAATTCGGTTTAACTTGTGGGACGAAAACTGTATTTTTCCCTTTATACAATGATACTAATATACGAAATGTCCACTGTCTTTCGATTTGTTCGTGTTGAATTTTATATAAATCGGCCTCGTAACATTTGTCTTATTCCAGCTATCTGCACAACCACGCAACCCCACACATAATCCACCGAGACATCAAAGCCAGCAACGTGTTGCTCGACAGTGAATTCAAAGCTCAAGTTGCCGATTTCGGATTCGCCAAATTAATACCCGATGGCGCGACACATGTCACCACCAGAGTGAAGGGCACACTCGGGTATCTCGCACCGGAGTACGCCATGTTGGGAAAAGCATCGGAGAGCTGCGATGTGTACAGCTTCGGTATTCTCCTGCTCGAGCTCGCTAGTGGGAGGAAGCCATTGGAGAAGCTCGGCTCCACCATGAAACGCACTATAACTGAGTGGGCCCTACCTTTGGCCCGTGAGAGGAAGT
The DNA here is from genome assembly GCF_000504015.1 of Erythranthe guttata. The sequence continues at coordinate 1,121,566 of NW_012194777.1, forward strand.
TCGATGAAATTGCTGATAAGAAGATGAACGGGAGTTACGTGGTGGAGGAGTTGAAGAGGGTTGTGTTTGTCGGGCTCGTTTGTGCAGATAATCGGCCCGAGAAGAGACCGACGATTCTTGAAGTGGTTGCAATGTTGAAGGGGGATAAAGAGAAGCTTGCGGCTTTGGAAAACGACGAGTTGTTTAAGAGGGATTCGGTTGTGGATTCGAGCGTCGAGGATAGCTCGGAGTTTGTTTCGGTTGATAAGGAGGTGGTGGAACGTGATATTTGAAACGTTCGTTGCTAGTGTTTGCGGTGGATTGGCTTCGGCATTTTCGGCGTTTCGGCATTTTTTTTTTCTTTTTATCTTTTTTTTTTTATCCTTGATCACAAGATGGTGAGTGGGGTGTTTATAAATGGGAGGTTTGGGTTTTGCTTTTACATGTTATTTATGCATATGTGGTGTGATTGCTTTCGACTGTACATTTTCGTTGAATTTTGCTGTCCTATACATTATGTTGTATGATGATCTTGATTCTTTAAAATTGATCAGCTCGAATCGAACGACTGTTTTTCGAAATCGAAACGGTTTTGAAACCAAAGAGAGCAGATCAAATTCTCGAGAACAAGTAGCTTCGCTTTGTCGCCTTTGAGCATTTCAACAACTTCAATCATAGTTGGTCTCTTCTCAGGTTCAATACTTGCGCATGCAACTCCAACAAGCACAACTCTTTTCATCTCTTCTTCCACATAATTACCATTCAGCCCTCGATCCGCAATTTCATCGAACTTCCTCTCACAAGCCAAACGAACGGCCCAAATCTCGATCATGCAATCCGCAGTCCTCTTTCCACTAACAAGCTCGAGCAAAAGAATGCCGAAACTGTAAACGTCGCAACACTTTGAGGCCTTGCCTTGCATGGCGTATTCCGGCGCAACGTAGCCGACACTACCCTTTAGTCCGGTGACTACGTGGGTTGCGCCGTCAGGTAAGAACTTTGCGGATCGGAAATCGGCCACCCGGGCCTTGAAATTGACGTCTAGTAGTACATTGTTGGCTTTGATATCTCTGTGGATTATGTGTGCGGTTGCATGGTTGTGTAGATAGCTAATTGAATAAAACAAAAAAAAGTGTTAGTGATGATATATACGGTAAGAATCTCGATTAAATAATATTTTCTTTTGGTCATGACTCGGTGAAAACGTGGTAAATTACTAACTCAATAATTTAATAATTTGCTAAATTAATAGAATTTCACTGGTCCCGACTGTATTAATTTATAGAGATTTAACAGTATCATGAAAGGGAAAGAAGGTAATTTCGCAATTTCGCGAAATCGGGGAAGAGTGATTGGGAAGTTGAGGTGCAGAGGGTACTTACGCAATGGCCTCAGCAGCCCCGATGGCGATACTCATCCGCCTGGTCCAGTCAAGATGACACGTGGCAGATTGTTGTTGACGACCGGGAAAAAGATGTGATTCTAAGCTGTGATTAATCATGTAGTCGTAGACGATTAAACGCTCTTGCCCTTGAGCACAAAATCCACGTAGGCTCAGCAGATTCTCGTGGTGCGCACGCGCCATTATTTCGATTTCCAGAGCAAACTCCCTATCCGTTGTGTTGCTCCGATTCCGGCCTGCCTCCCACCTTCTCACAGCTATCTGTATTTTACAAGTATATATATAATTATATGAGTGAAATTGAATGAACATATAATTTAATTAGTGAATTACTAAATTATTATGCTAGTATTATTTCTAATTACTTGTGAACCATTGGAGAGCTGACCCCAATAAACACTGCTAAATTCTCCTCCTCCAAGTTTGTTACCATTGTTGAAATTATTGGTTGCCAATTCTAACTCCTTGAGAGTAAATATCCTCACTTTTGAATTATGTTCCCCTTGTTTTTTCCTGTTCAAATTCAAGACTCAATTATTTTTAGAAGGTAATAATAATAATAATAATAATAATAATAATAATAATAATAATAATAATAATAATAATAATAATAATAATAATAATAATAATAATAATAATAATAATAATAATAATAATAATAATAATAATAATAATATTAATAATAATTAATCTCCATATATATGGAAATAGAAAACTTCACTTGTTGAATTTCTTGTCACTAATTAAAATCAAAACAAATGATGGCGTGAAATAGTTAATAATGAAAGAAACATACCGCTCCAAATCCTTAACACAACAAATCATTGAGAAGAAACCCATAATTTTCTTTTTCAAGATCCTTTTACTTATATTTATGCACAATTATGTGTATATATATGATCAAGAAAAATAAAAAATCAAAAGATAAAACTCTTCTTCTCTTTTACTACCATATATATATATATATATATATATATATATGACAAGAAAACATTTCTTGGTTTTCCCGATATTTAACGATTCCTTGGGTGACTTTTGTTTGTTTACTGGGTAAATATATTAGTAATTAATTAGTGAGGATAAATCATAAATGTTGAACGTTGAAGATTAAAATTTGAAATTTGACATGGCAATATTTATAATGTTTTGAGAAAGACTTTTGGGAGAGTATTATGTTTCGAGTAGGGTTGCTAAATCGACCTTTTGAATTTAGGGTCCATTTGATATACACCCCTAATATGGAAAATATATGGGGAAAGGTCCACCCCTAAAATTCTTTCTTTGAGATACACCCCTGGAGAGGCAAAAGTACAATTGCGCCCTTTTGTGTATTATTTGCCCTGCTGATTTAGTAATTTGCTGACTGCATTCAGCATTGGCCAACTGCATTTAGTATTTGGACCTGCATTTACCATTTTTATAGATTTTCTTAATAAAAAAAATATAAATGTTTATTTATTATTATTTTTTTATATATAACCCTGTTTTGTATTTTTTTATTTATTTTTTATTTTTTAATTTTTTTAATTTTTAATTTTTTTTAATCTTTTTTAAAAAAATTTTTTTCAAATTTTTGATAATTTAATGTATTGAAATTGACTACACATTATTTTTTTTTATTTTTTTTTATTTTTTAATTATTTTAATTTTTTTAATTTTTAATTTTTTTAAATTTTTTTTTTTTTTTTTAATTTTAATTTTTTTTTTCAAATTTTTTATAATTTAATGTATTGAAATTGACTACACATGACTATAGTATAACACAATCATGTATAGTTATATGTAGTCAAAATGTATTGTCTTTTTATCCCATTATATAAAAAAAAAAACTTCATCTACACCAACAAGTAAAATCAGTATTTGAATCTTGATATTATAAATCAATTAGTACCCAACAAAAAAATGTAAAATCGCAATCATCAACATCAATGTACACAGAAAAAACGAATAGCTTTTATATAACTATATATTACTACACGTGACTATATATGACTACATGTATATGAACATATGTGACTATATATAACTACATATGACTACATGTATATGACCATATGTGACTATATATAACTACATATGACTACATGTATATGACTATATGTGACTATATATAACTACATATGACTACATGTATATGACCATATGTGACTATATATAACTACATATGACTAACTATATGAGTATAGTCTTTTTCTTATTTTTGAGTAAATACGAGTATAGTCGTATATAGTGTAATTTGGATTTATATCTTCAAATCCCACATTTCAACCCGACAACAGCTCCGATCTATCGAATGCAAAAGAGTTGTTTCGAATTGAAGAACACCATGTCCTCTCGGCAAAAACTTGGTGCATATAAGTTGTGCAAACACCAAACCTGTGACAAAAAATCAAGTTCAATTTAAATATTTATATTATAAATCAACTCACAACCAACAAATGCAGAGGAAATACACAATCGTGTGCATATGTTACTACATGTCACTATATATTACTATATCTTACTACATGTGACTACATGTGACTATATATGACTATAATTATCTATAGTTAAATCTTCATATATATTCAAAATATACGGAACCATACACGAGGTGTCTAGCATTAGGTGTGATATGATATCATTTAGACCACCCAAATCTCGAAAAAGAGCAACAATTGGGTTGTTGTAAGCCATAAAGGCTCCAAGAACATGTTCAATGGTATTTACCAAATTCAAGTGTTGAGAGTCCGTGTCTTTCAATAGAGGTAGAAGAGTGGGGATAAATCACTATAACATATTTATGCTAGAGCTAGAGTGGGTAATCAACTTATTATTGTTCACTTTTATATTAGACTCTAATCGGTAATCAACATTAATCAGTATTGAAACAGTAATCAACATTATTGAAACAGTAATCAACATTATTGAAACAATAATCAACATTACCCACTAAAAAACACACATACAAATAACTCGATGAAACACGAAACAAATATCAATTGAGTCGAAGAATTAGAGTCGAATAACAACTCAAACAAACAAATAAAAAAAATATGGAACATCCACAATCGAACAAATTTATTCAAAAGTGGAGTTGAAAGTCAAAAGATGAAAACGATTCATGTAATAGAAAAAAAATGGGAGTTTAAGGTTAAATAAAATTACCGGTGAAAGGACATAGGAGCCGCAAGGCCTGTAGTAATAGACGAAGAGATCGGAGTCGGAAACTTGGGCAAAGCGTCCTTGCTCGACGATTTGATGGCGGCGAGGGCGTCGGCGACGGCGGTGGACGAAGAGAAGGCACAGAGCGGTGGAGGGCGTTGGCGACGGTGGTGCACGAAGAGAGGGAGAGAGGCGGCGGAGGGCGTCAGCGACGGTAGTGAACGAAGAGAAGGGCAGAGCTGTGTTTTGCCCAGGAAGAGAGAAGACGTGAGACGCTGGATTGGATCTGGCGAGAGAGAGGAGAGAGGGAGAAAACGATTGTGGGTGTGCGGCGTGTGAACGACAGAGTTTTAGAGGGCTTAGGGCAATCTAAAAGGGTAAAAGGGTCACTTCAAGTAAGCTAGGGGGGTCTGCCTAATTAAGATCAAAAACTTGAGTTTTAGTCAAAAGAGTGAAAAAAGGGAGGGATCTCCTCTAATATATCTTCAAAAGTAGGGGGTTATCTCACATTTTCCCTTGAATTTATGATTTGTAATTCGCGACTGAGTCAACTATCATAGGAGTTTTATATTTTATTAAAAATTACTAAAAATATAAATGTGTAAAATATATTTATAGAATTATTTGACGATATCTAGATGATGAGAAATAATTTTCAACTATAATATTTCCTTTCTTATCCGATTTAATTTTGCTATAAATTTAATTTAGTTTTCAGTTATAAATTAATATCGCTATATCATTTTCATGTATGAAGGTTAGCTAAAACTACTATAGGTCCAGCAATGTCACTTTAACTGTGTTACATTCACTTTAAAGTGTTACATTGATTTTAATGTGTTAGATTTGTTTAGTGTGTAAAGACATGGAAAGTTTGAAAATAATCACTTTAACTGCAAAGTCAAATAGACGAAACACGGTGCATTCAAGAGCTTACTGAATATGAGTTAAAATTGATAAGAAAAATAGTAAAACTTAGTCACTAACAAACTCAGCAACACAATGAAGCGTTTTGAAAACTTTTAGAAAATTAGATTGATGATATTGACGGAGGTAAAAGTTTCCTTTCATTTTTTTATTACGTGAGATTCCGCATGGGTTTGTTGTTTTCTTAAGAAACGGATGTATGAGTTTTGCTATTAGTCTAACCGTTTATAAATTTATTTGGTAGGTCTACAAATGAAATATTGCTCATATTTATATTACTTAATCTCTCAATGTATATTGGGAATTGATTTAATCTTACAGTTGAGAGTAAATCAATGAATATTGTAGGTACAAGTTCAATGTAGGTAGATAATGGAGTGATTCCTAGAGAGTTCTTAAAAATCTCTACAACTTGGTGACAATCTTCTACATATTTTCCAAAATATTTTTATTTACAAGTGGTCTACTTTGAGTTTTGTCTTTTGAGTTAATTTTTTTACAATGCCCAATTCATCATAGCATAGCCTTAAGTTATTAGTTATTACCAAAGCTCAATTTTCTGCCCTTTCTCCAAACCCTTTCTCTTCGAAACGGAACGGGCCCCGTCAATTTGTTGTTGTTGAGTTTGAGCTCACTTAATCCGTTTAAGTTGGAAAAAGTGAACGGGATCGTGCCGTTTAATTGGTTGCCGTTGAGAGGAACCGTAATCTTGTGAGCCGGCCAATTGACTCTGGAATGGGTCCGCCCAAGTTCATATTGGATAATCGTAAGATCATTAGATTATTTAGTCCGTCGAACGCGTTATCTGGGATTATAGTGGATGTGAATGGATTGATGTTGAGGATAAGGACTTGGAGGGATTTTAGGCCGTTGAGAGATTTAGGGAACGGGCCCGTTAGAGCGTTGTAACTCAAATCGAAGAGAACGAGGTCTTCGAGATTGTTTAGGTTTGGAATTTGACCCGAGATTTGGTTTTGGCTCAAGTCGATTTTCATGAGAGAAGTAGTGCTTAAAAGAGGGATTGGGAGTGGACCCATGAGATGATTTTGGTTGAGGTCGAGCACATTTAATGCCGGGAAAGAAATATTAGGAATCGACCCGGACAATCTATTGCAGCTCAAATCCAACGACCTTAGACCGGTGATTCGGCCCAAGGAAACCGGAATCGAACCGTTGAGATTGTTCCCGGGAAGATCCAAGACCGTCAAACGGGTCAAATTACCCAATTCGTGTGGAATTGGGCCGAAATGCCCGATTTCCCTCAGCACTAACGTTTGCAAAGACGGACCTAATTGGCCCAAAAAAGACGGAATGGGCCGACTGTTGTCGCTAAAACAACAGTAAAAAAACAAGGTCCGGAGGAGACGGAGCTTCGTTATGGAAGGTGAAATATAGGACCGGGTCGGGTCGCAGGTCGGAAAGGCCGTATTGTCAGACAATGCCCCGAAAGACAGTGACACCACGTGAAAATCCGGCATGCACTCGATCCTGCACCATCGGCCTCGGCACATTCATTTTGGCACGCACTTCAGTTCAGTATTTTTTTTTTATTCCAAAACTTCGGCAACGCGGTATGCACCGAATACTCAAATTCTATATTATACATTACATTATGACATGGTACCAAAATTCCGCCCTATTAGTTAACATTTTACTGAATGAACACCCCTAGTTTCATTGATTGTAATTTGTATATGTTCCGACCAAAAAATAACCGCAAATAAGCGCCGACAAAACACAGAAAAATTACAAAAACATAATAGAATAACATTACAGCATATCAACAGATGGTTCAAACTGTCACAAGACAAAAGCTACAAATGTCAGATTAAAATCCCTAACTAGAAACAAATCTAACCACATACCCTAATTACCAACATTACACAAGTCTTCGAAAGTTCACAAATATTGTCAAGGGTGAAAAGGAAAAAAAAATTAAATAAAGTACAAGGCCCGAAGTAGTTCCAATATAGCGCACTAGATTAACTCGACTAGGAAACATTACAAGATTCAACAACTAACGGGAGTCGGGGAAGGATGATGTGGCACTTGATTCACCTTACCGTTGTTGTCCACTGCTGCATCATCCCCTTTCGTATTCTTTTCTTGCGGATTAGCTTCACCGCCATTCGCCTGTACTCCATCTGTCGTTTCATCACCTGACGAGTCAGGTTTCGCCAAGTCAGCATCTTCCTCTGGTTTCGCCACGTCAACCTCTGGTTTCTCCTCTACCTTTTTATCAGCAGCAGTTGAAGTGCCACTGTGAGCATCATTCTCTTCTATTTTGGGCTCAGCTTCACTTTCCTTGGCCGCCACATCTTCAGTGTGGGGGCCATCATTCTCTTCGATTTTCGGCTCAGCTTCACTTTCCTTGGCCGCCACGTCATCAGTGTGTGGACCATCGTTCTCTTCGATTTTCGGCTCAGATTCATTTTCCTTGGCCACCACGTCATCAGCGTGAGGACCATCATTCTCTTTGATTTTCGGCTCAGCTTCATTTTCCTTAGCCGCTACGTCATCAGTGTGTGGGCCATTATTCTCTTCGGTTTTGGGCTCAGCTTCATTTTCCTTAGCCGCCACGTCATCAGTGTGTGGGACATTATTCTCTTCGGTTTTGGGCTCTGCTTCACTTCCCTTAGCAGCCGCCGCCACATCATCAGCGTGTGGGCCATTCTCTTCAGTTTTGGGCTCTGCTTCACTTCCCTTAGCCGCTGCCACATCATCACTCTTTTCGATCTTAGCCTCGGGTTCACTTCCCTTATTAGGAACATCTTCCTGCATTTTGTCTTCCCCTTCCTTCTCATCAGTTCCTGCATCTTTCATTTCAGTGTCGGTTTGTTCTTTCGCTGCTTCTGCTTCCCTCTCTTTGTCTTTCCTCACAGATGAAGATCTTCTACGTTTTGTAGGGGGCCCACTCTCCTTAGACGGAGGTGTTGACTTGACTTTCTGGATGATCCTAGCCGATCTTCTTGGAGTTTCACCCGTGCCCCAGTCGAATTCCGACAGGGGCGGATTTCCAGCATGGGATTTTAGGTACTGTTCCAGCTGTCTGCGGTTGCTAATCTCCTCCCCAGTGGGGGCAATAAATAAGATCTCGTTTTTCCTGGGGGTACCTCCTTTTTTCGGCAAGTACTGCATATGAGTAGTCGCATTAATTTTTTCAAGAAATAAAATAAATATTATTCCCACGAGACGACACTATAATCTGCCTAACTGGTATAGATAGCTAGCAGATAAGTTAATACAAAAACAAGAACGTCAGCTTTGCGTTCTTGATTAATCAAATAAAATAGATACCCAAAAACCCAAAAAACAAGGCTGAAAATCCATGATTCAACCAACATAAATCAGCCGATCAATTAGTTTCTATTTAGCCTTGGCTTTCATTCTAATGATTTAAAGAAATACACCATAAATTGGACCAATTACGAGAATCTTCAAAAGTTGTCTATGCAGTTCCGAATCTTCAAATTAAGGGTGAAAGTGTTCTTGCTACTACTAAAGAAAATAAAAAGAAACAGTATTATAGAATGTGTCACTTGTTAACTTCTTTGGCGGAGTCCATTGTCATGCTAAAAACAAAGATACCTTATCCTATTCGACGATTAATAGATAGACATTAAGGCACATTCAGCTAAAGAAGATGACCTGCAAATTGCTATTTGCAACACCAAAACACTATCTTCCTGCAAATTGCTATTTGCAACACCAAAAACACTATCCACCATCTCAATAACAAACGGTCGACAATTGGATCCAAAAACAAAGGACATTAAGTACAATTCTCCGCACATGATAAACACCTCTTAAGGTAAGAAAATCGATCATGGCAAACCCCTTTTCTTTTCTTTAACAAAACTCCAAAAAGTTTGGAACTGGTTAGTTACATTAAAATGACCAAAGGCAGTATATTTATCGATGCTTACTTCTTCATAAATATCAAAGTTTACACGCATAAACTTCCGCAGGGAAAAAAGAAACCTTCCGCAGGAACAAACATGCTCTTACAGACAACAAACAGAGTGTACGCGTTGTGGGCGAGGTAAAACCGAAGGAAGGGACACTTTCTACACCAAAAATTAACAATTAAATGGTCTAAAAAAAAAAAAAAAAATTAAATAAATCATTTTACTAAACAACTATGTTCACTCTCAAACATAGAAACCCCAATTTCCAAAAAACTCAAACCCTAGCAGTTAAATAAACAGTAGAAATTCACAGAACAACAGTCAAAAAACAAAAATTACAAGAAATTTAAAGAAAAATACACACAAAATCACAGCAAAAAAGCAAAGAAAAGCACAAGCTGCGTCGGGAATCAGAAACACAAAGAAAATAGTTCAAAAAAACTGAGAGGAAAAAAAAATACCAGTTTTTTCCATGAAGCAGGTGCAGGGAGCTCCACCGAAACGACGTCGTCCATGGGCGCGTGCTGAGTCTCAGCCATTTTTCTTCACCTACAGAACCAAACCAGAAGAGGAACAAAAAAAATCTACAACAAAAAACGAGCAAAAGGTACAACCAAATTTAGCAGGCTGCCCGTAGATTTTTTCCAGCTACCTCTTTATTTCTCTCTCTCTCTCTTCTTTCTCTCTCTAAAGAATATGCTCCCAAAGTTAACCGCCACGATTCGAGAGAGTAAAGGGGTATTTGCTAAAACCACCCGAGGAGGGACGAAAGATTTATCATCGAACGGGACACGTGGCACCGAAGCGGGTCGTGGATTAGACCGTTAGAGAAGCAGTTTCTAATTTGCCTCGTTTCGAAGGAAAGTTCTCGAGGGAGGTGTGGACACGCGTCCGCCTCTGGGAGGTGGGGTTCGTGGATTTTGTGGTGATCCGCCGCTTCACTGTATATTTATCTCCCTGCTTCTTAATTCTGAGCTGCCGATTTGACAGATGACGCGCTTCCAAAGATGTTTGCGTGTACGGGGTGCCTGAGTAGCGTTGGATTGTTGAACGTGGGATCACGCGCTTGTAATACGAGTGGGGGGAGAGTGTAGTTGAGGTAAGCGGATAACGTTCCCGACAGGGTTTATTAACTAGATTGGAGAGAGGGGTTTGAGGTCCGGATGTGGACTTGCGGGGGGAGGATAATGCCTGGTGAGTCGGCATAGTGTTTCGTGACGTTGCTGAAAATTGTGGGCTGGGTTTTGAAATTGGGCCTTTATTTTATTTAATAATTAAATGGGCTAAACCCAAATTTCAAATATGGTAAATTAGGTAGAATGTAATTAAATACAAAAAAAATCATTCATTTTTAAAAATTATATTCAACAGCCTGCAGTTTATAATTTTTTGCATCCACTCACTATAAGAGGGTGTATTTTTTAGCACAACCCATACAAGAGGGTATTAATATATAGAAATCTACAAATTGCATGGATATAATTATGAAAAAAATGATAATTTTTTTCGTAAAATAAACTTTATATCACGGTTGGTCGAGTTAAACAATTTGATTCGCCATATTACCAAAATAAATAAACGAATAAAGGGTCGGCCACCCTAAGGTCAAATCACGAAAAAGAAAAGCCCCTCTTGTTTGAGTAATTACAATCACTCCTTCAACTATAAATTTTCTTACACGTCCGCTTTTATGGTGTCAAATTCGACACAATCTTCTAAATTCCATAGAATATTCTCTAGTTTGTACTTGTTTTGTGCGAAAAATAGTTTCTGATGCACCACAATCTGATATTTATAAACCAAGAGAACATCTTATGATCATCTTGTTTCAAAACGTGGAGCTCGAATGATATAAAACGGGGTACAAAATTGAGAAGATTCCACATAATCCAGAAGATTCAACTAATTTTGACACTACAAAAGTGAACGTGCAAAAAGATTCATAGTTGAATGGTGGTTGTAATTAATCAAACATAAAGAGTTTTTTCGTAATCTGACATTTCCTATGTGGATAGACGTAATTTACCCTATTTTAAAATCAAAAAATCATCTGGAAAAAGAGGCTATACAAGGCCAAAACCATGGTTCATATATATATTTCCATTAGTTCTTTCCACTGTATCTCATCACCAAAAACACAAGCTAATTAATAGCATGCATACATAATTACATATATATAACTACACATATACTATACGTACATACATTTATGTATGTATTAAGAAGCTGCAGCAAAAGGAGGCCAATGAGAATTATCATGGAAGAAGTTGGAAGGTGCATTACTTATCTCTGCTTCATATAAATTCTTTCCGGCCTCTTCCTTTTCGTCTTCTTCGTCCTCCGCGTCCCACAAAAATCGAGCATATGAAGCCATCACATAACTGCGACGACAATAATAATAATAATAATAATAATAATAATAATAATATTTTACTATGTTTCATGAAATAAACAAAAGTACAAACAAACAAATTCAACTATTATCATCCACTAGATTCTTGATTTTCTCACATAAAACCAAAACCAAGGCCCATTGTACATTATTCTATGTTCTAACCACATAATGCTGATAAAAAAAAAAACCAAAAAATCAGAAAAATAAAATAGAATAAAATTCAGTACAAGGAAATCAATATTATTTGTCAATTATTGACCTCAAAACTCATTCGACCACGCATATAATATCTAGAAATATCTCATAACATGATCGGTTATCTTAATTTTCGATTCTTGCGTAAGATGTACTCAAAGATTGTGGCGGAAATAAAATAAATAAACCATAGTAGCGTAACAAACTTTTTTATCGAAGCTACTGATTTCAGTTGAGAAATAATGGTGAAGTTATTTATCGAATCAATAAAGCACGAAAGAGAGAATCGAGTTGTGACCAGTCATCGGGGTCGGTTTTAACGGCTCGATCGAAATAAGACTCGGCTCGATCGGCATCTTTATGCGTAAGCCATATTAGATCAGCATAGAGTGATAACACATTGCCATCATTGGGGTTCGCCAATATTGCCCTTCCACAATACTCCTCCGCTTTTCTAAAGTCTCTCTTAACCTACGAAAAACGAATGGATAATTTATTAATCGGAGTGGAAATCGGACATATCAGATCGGAATTAACATTTCTAGAAGTAAAACACTAATTGGGGTTCCGTTCCAAAAAAAAAATCGGAAATTTTGAATGAAGAAACTTGTTCCGAAATTGGAAGTTTTGTTTGGATCGTAATCAGCGGAATTCGGAAATTCTATTTCTAATTTGAAATTTTGTTGATAATTAAATAGGTTTTGAGAAGGGTTATACCTCTTTCAAAAATTTAGCATAATTTGCAAGCAAGAGAGGATTCCCCGGATTAGATTCGATCATAGTTTCATAGTAAGCATCCGTAATCTCGCGCCCGTTCCAATTCCCCGGATCCTGTTGACCCGAACCCGACCCGTCACTCGACCCTCTCCCACCACTTCCGCCACCCCTACTTCCGCCTCCGCCGCCCACCACCAGCGTCTGCGACATTTTCTCCATCTCCGCCACCGCCGCATCGTGCCCTCCTCTTTTCTCCCTGATTATTTTTGAGGGTTTCGGGGTGGCGGGAAGCTTCGAGCTCTTCCTGGAATTCAGCGGATCTTTTGATTCCGAATCGAAGACGAGTTTCTTCGGCGTGATTCTGCCGGAGAATTCCTCAAACGACGTCGTCAGGCAGAGCGACGGCGTTCGCTTTAACTGGGGCAGGGTATCGGGCTCCGGCGACGACCCGGACCCGGAAGCTGAAATTGGTAGCCATGGATTCAGGATTGGAGCGGACGAGCTTCTCAGCAACATACTCGTCGTTGATAATGACACAGATGTTTTCCCGGAGACTGATCTCCGCGTGTTGAACTTCAATGGCGGTGGATTTTTTTTCTGTTGCCCCCAATTTATAGTGACTGGACAATTGATGGTGGCCGTTGGATTTGAAATTGGGAATTGTCAAAAATTAATTGGGATTTTTATTTTACGTGTGAAGTAATAAATTGCGATGATTGTTGATTGTGGCCGTTGGATTTTTGGCGTTTCAGCCGCGGGAATAAATGTCCGCCCAAACAACGGCGGCGCCGCTGGATTTCAATTCTGCGTGTTAATAATGTGTGACAACACTTGATTTATAATTCATTTGAAAGAGAATAATAATTAGAAAAGTTGATCAATAATTGGTAAAATAAAACCTTTTTTCTCTAACCATATGGAGTGTTAGCTCATTTTCTCGCAAGAGCCCAACATATATTACAAGAATCAAATAAAGTAGCAAACAAAGCACAAAATTATGAGTCTATTATTACAATGATAATTTCATAGGAATCATGGTCAGGCTCACAAATTAGGTTTTCCTTTCTTCTTTAATTAGGTTGACTCTCAACTCTTTCGTCTGAACCACTCATTCAAGGTATTTCAACTCCGCCTAGTTTTTAATCCTAAAATTTGGCCTTCTGCTCTCTCTCTCTTCTCTTGCCGTACTACCGTATTGAATTTTCCTTATGATCTTCCGGCAAAACACCCGTTTGACTATGACGATGGATGTATTACTTTTGCTCTCTATTTTGGATATAGTGAACCATAGAGAGAGAGAGAGAGAGAGAGAGAGAGGGGACAAGACATACAAATTTGAATCTCCTTCGAGTTCTAGATTGCAGTTCTTTTGTGTGAGTGAGAGTGAGATCCATTTTTGAGTGTGGGAAACAAGAGAGTGCGTTCGAATCTGGTGACTTGAGGGTCTGGTGAGTGAGTTGACCTAATATAAGTGATTATGGTATGAGAAAAGGATTCCGATGAAATGTGCTTTATGTGTTGGGCAGTTGGTGCCACCGTCGGTGGGTACAAATCTGTACGAGAAAGTGACAATAGAAAACTCTAACCGTATATTGACCGATTACAGTTTCATATGTTGGGAACAATTAGGATTTACATATCTCGGTTTTTTCCCTTGTCTTTTGTTATTTATGTTCTTAATATCATCTGTAAGCCCTAATGTCATTTCCCAAATGAAGGATCATTCTGTAATAGTATAGAATGTATCCGATATATAGTATGCATATGTTCAAACGAGTACCCAACATATATAGACATGTATATATAGCCTTTTCAACAACACATTCGCGTGAACCGAAACAAACAATGAAAGATTAAAAGTTTACAGGAACATAACGTATAGCCACGCGGCTGAAGTTACTAACAAATACATTTGTATAATGTGATGATTACGATCTCAAATTTGTTCTTCCTGCTATATACTATCTTGTATAAGATCTATCTACAGCATGTAAAAAAATTAAATTAAAAAAAAAAAAAAATGAATTCATTTCCTAAATCGAGATCCGTTATTTGGTCGGCCACCATTTCCACCGTCCCATGCACAAGACCAGAAGAAAAGAGACATCCAAAATAGAACAGCAAGGAAAATCTGCATACTATCTTGAAATCTGGAGAATGGTGCTGTTATACCTAATAATAATATAAGCGATTCTTTTTTTAAATCCGAACTAGAAACGAAAGAGATCAAAAACGAAAATGCAACCACTGTCGAATGTTGACAATATGTAACTCAAGGCAGTATAATTGTATTAATTCAACGCGTAACATAATGGGCTAACGTATTACGATCTTCCATTTGCAAGCTCGACTGTAGAATAAAAACCGAAACTTTAAATGGTTGTTCCAATATACGCGCTACGTTGCAATGTTGCGAGAATACAGTTGTGTAGACTAATCAAGATAAGTTTATGCAATCTTTATGAGAACTCGGTTGTATTTTTGCATTTGGTAGCTGGCAAAAAGATACCATGAGAACAAAAATCGTTGACATTTGCCAGAGTGGACTCAAGCCCACCCCAATTAAAATTTATTCAATTTATACCTATAATAGTATTTAGTCCACCTCATTGTTATTAATTAGCCACTCAAAATCCAAATTAATTAGAAAAGAAAAAAACCTAATTTTTTTTTCAGGACGCTGCCCCGAACCTTAAAAGATTTAATTCAACAAATCATGAACTCGCCACTGGTTAAAAGATAACTTTTTTAAACAGTGCAACACAATTCCACCAATCTAATCATACTCCATCACAGTATCATCCTCATATGATTCTTGATTACAAAAAAAAAATAAAAAAATAAAGAACAAACAAACAAACAAACGGTTTCTTAACACACTGAAAAATGCTAAATGAAGATCAAGACTTTTGAACAAAGTTTCATAAACAGGATATAAAATGCTAGTGAAAGTAAAGAATGAATGGGGTTTTCTTGAAATTAGGATGGCATGAGAACCTCGAAAAACTAATAATCTCACTTAAATAATACTTTATTCCGGTCCCAACTCGATAAAAACATATTAAATTATTAATTCGATAATGTAATATTTCACTAAATTAATAGAATTTTGATAGGCTCCCAGCTGATTCATCGGGAAAGAAGAGTGACATAAAAAAGGTAATAACAAAATTAAACACGTAGGCAAAAATATTTGAGGAAAGGGGTACCTGAAGGCGGAGGCGGGTTTTTCTCCGGTGGAGGCTCCGACTGCGGACCGGTGGCGGCGTGGCAACGGCCCGACCAGGAATTGCGTTTGATGGAAAATGAACGGTGGAGATTAGTTGTAGACGGAAAGGAATAGCAGGAGGTGTTGGATTCTCTGGCTGTGCTGGACATAATAAAATTGGTATTCGGCGGCGGAGCGAGGTGGTGGTGGTGGTGGTGGTGGTTTACTGTAGTGGGAAAGGGGAAGGAGCAAGACGCCATTTTTATTTTTATTTTTATTTTGCTCAATTTTCAAGTTTTTCTCACTTGTTGATGTAGTAACTAGTAATATAATTACTTGATTGGTTGAATTTTTTATTATCTAATTTGGTGCAATAATTGCCTATGGAAATGGGCTTGCCCTGAAGTCCAAATGAAAATCCAAACTGTATTGAAAAAGAATCATTAGGCCTTTTGACATTTTCTTTATATAATGTGGGGGGAAATTTAGGTTATTATTAAAAGTTATAAAGGAAATAAAGTCGCATTGCAGGTCAGTAAAACGTGCACTATAGTATTTTAGAATAAGAAATCGAAAAATAATCTTATCTTAGAAGCATGAATTTTTCCGTTAAATAGCACAATATCATTTACTTACTTGAACGTCAGAATATTAACCTCAGTATTAGTCCGAACTTTCTATTTTACAGAATCTAAATCCCAATCTAAGATCGCACATTTGCTAAAAAAGGAGAAGGAATTTACCCGACGGATCACTAATCATCTGATGTTTGAACACCGTGTGATAATAATATGAATAGAAACATTGTACTACTTCGATATTTTTCACATTATTTTTTTATTTTTTTAGTATTCGAATTTATCCAAATAAGTTTCAATCGCGTTCTTCTAATTCGTTCTATATGTAAATTTCATCACTTATTTATCTTCCCCTTTCTTTTCCTAGATCATTCATGCTAATATAATGCATTATTATTTCTATTTCAAATTTGATTTATTTTTTATCTTATTTTTAAAATTTTCAAATAAGATCTCCAAGTTTGAAGCATTAAAAGTTTTACTTTTCACAATCGCAATAAATGAATTTGATCATCATAAAAAATTGAACGGAATTTCCGATTTTGGATAATATATTTGATTCTAACTTTCAATTCCTTAGTTTCCAAATTGATTGCACTAAAATTGATCAAATATATACTCGATTTTTTTTCAAGATAATTTGAATGCATGCACAATACTATAGCAACAGTTGCATTGTACATGGATGTGATGGAACAATTTGAAATGATCAAAAGCTCCAAATCAATGACATGACACCACTATGTAATTTTGGTTCTATTTTACGATGAGAGAGAGAGAGAGAGAGAGAGAGAGAGAGAGAGAGAGAGAGAGAGAGAGAGAGAGAGAGTACATTCATTTCTGACCTAGCTTTCTTTCATATAAATACAGTAAGTACTATTTATTTAACTAACAAATAAAGAGATGTCCAATCAATTGAAAAAGGAAATTTTTTTAAAACAAAAAATAATAATAATAAAAAAAATTAAAAAAGAGAATCAAATTAATAATATTAATAAGCAATTGTTTTAATTACATGAAGCTTAATTAAGGATGGTAGTACTTATTGCCACACCTGCATTTCCAAGAGAGGAGATAGTAGGTATCATCATCTTCTCTACGAGATGATTTTACAAAACTACCCCTGCCTTTGATTCTTGTACTACTTCTACTACTACTACTGATTACCATCTTGTGAGTTGGGATAACTAGGGTTGCCTCGCATGGTCTGCAGCTCATGCATTTGTTCACACAGCCAGGTGGCCGAGATCCCAATATCGTCTGCTCATTCTCAGCCGTTGATTCCTTAATCCCACCTGAATCTGATTCATTAATTATAACCAAATAAATCAAGCTATAAGCAAAATTTCGTTCATTTCTATACATGCAGATCAAGTGTTTGATTTTAGTCCTACAAGAACTTAGTAGGGAATCAAATATTATATATATGCTACTCCAAGTTTACATTGAGTTTATGATTTACAGACACACCAACATGGATGTGTGTGTGTGTAAATCAACGATGATAATGTAATACCCTGAATTTCACCTGATGTAGCGTAGAATTATTCTTTTAAACTTGGTTATCAAGAATCAAGCTTATGCAAAAAAAAAAAAAATTGAAAATGAAAAAGAAAAAGAAACCCTTTAACCAAAGATGAATTTGGCCTTGCATTCAATATTATTATAATTTAAAAAAAAAAATCATTACACATGCATCAAAAGAGATTCGAAATTCCGACCTCGATCACGAGAAATACCTGTTTTAGGAGGCAACAAAGTGAGAGAGAAGAAACAGATAGATATGACTGCAAGCTTGAGGTATAGCTGGTATTTTCTTGATAGAGCCATCAATTCTATATATATTGTAGCACACACATATATGTATATATAAGTAGTGTATGTATATATATATATATATGTGTGTGTGTGTGTGTATGTGAATGAATAGGGCTGAAGTGGAAGAAATGGTGGGAAATAGTGGATGGTGAGGAGGAATGAGTGTTTATTTTCAGACAAAATCTAAGTAGTGTATCCACAACAAGGGGACAGGACAGTTTACAGTCTGATATTCATGCTCTTTTTTTATTTCTTTCTTCATAAATTTATTAAATGACATAAGAGCACAGAAAATCATAATAATGTTTGCTTTTAAATTTCTCCTTTATGGGAAAATGTTGTTTTATGACTGGTGAAAATTGGAATGGAATATCGTCTCATCAATTTTATTTTGAAGCTATTTATTTTTATATAATTTTATTTTAATCTATTTATTTTTCTACCTGCCAACTCGTTCAACCAATCATTAAATTAACTGCTACAAAAATTATTGGATCAAAATCTCAAAACTTGGAACTACTATGAAAAACAATACTACGCTTATTTTTTGAAATCTGCCCAACCTTTCTGAACAACATTTTATATAATGACCGTAATAGCATGTACCATCGGGCTTGTAAAATTACTCTCAGTACTAAAACTCTTGTTTTGAAATCTTAATATAATAGTTGTCCTCCTATTAAAAAAAAAAAAAAAAAAAAAAAAGAATCTCAAATTTTATTTGTAGAACTAAAATGCTGATCTTAAAATATAATGGACTGAACCTCTCCAGTAAACTTAGGCCCCGTTTAGTTGATAAAATATGATTAGCTAAGATAAGATTAAATAATCTAATAAAACCCAACTATTTTATTGGAGTTTGAAACGTCCAAAAAAAACTCATTAGAAGGCAAAATAGGCCAAGATAAGCCATAATTATATAATTTTGACAAATCGACCCGACAATTTATTGAGGATACCAAACCCAACAATTTATTGAGGATACCAAACATCAAATTAAGTCCAACTATTTAGTTCATCATAACTTATCTTGGCGACCAAACGGGTCTTAAAGAACTAAAAACACTCATTTGATTCTTGGAAATGATTAAAATAAATTAATTAACAGCATATTGCAAGAAATTAAGTGAATTTATTGGTTTTTTATTACAACTTTAATTCCTTCGATCAAAAGTTAACACAAGACACACAGCACACACACAACATTGAAAATTAAATACTACACCTGTACTTAGTGAGTAATTATTTAATCTAATCTACACTACAAATCAACGCAATGTAAATAACTAGTTCTAACATCTTTCGCACAACACACACTAAATTATCAGCCATCAGAGACAAAGTAGTGGTATTCAATTTCACTGGACTTCAACTTCCATAACATCCCTATTCGCTTTCTCCGCCTTGGGCACAACGATATTCAGAACCCCATCTTTCATCTCAGCCCTAACTCCGTCCACCTTCGCATCTTCCGGCAGCACGACGCTCGTGTCGTAGTACCCGTATCCTTTCGCCGACCAAAACTCGTCGCCGTCGGAGCTTTCTTCCCCCGCCTCTTCCCTGTGCTCCCCTCTGATGTTAAGAACCCCGTCCTCCACCGTTATCTTGACGTCGTCCTTCCCCAGCCCCGGCATCTGGTACCGTAGTTCGTAGCTTCCGTCGTTCTCCTTCACCCGCCCGGTGAACACATGTGACGGTGTTAGATTCTCCATCAGCCTGCTTATGTTCTCCGTCGCCTCAACCAGCGCGTTTCCCAGCCCAGAAGGGAAGAGTTCTGCATGTCGAAAAAGTCAACGAGATGTTTTGAATATTCCGCGAGTCTAAAAACAGTTAAACCTAGGGGTGTAAATCGGACTAAATGGGTCGGAAATGCCTTTCATAAATTTTCCAATTTTTTTCGGAAGATAAAAAAAGTTTCCAATTTCCGTCCCCAAAAATTCGAGATTACAAAATCCATTCCAATTTATTTTCGTAATTTTCTGGCAAAAGGCAAGAAAGAATCCAAAACATAGGTCAATAAAAAGAAATGTAAACACTTGTAAAAATAACATAATCAGTTTATCAAAGCGTTTATCAAAGCAAACACAGTCCTTGCAAATTTTCAAACAAAAAAATAAGCATAGTTCTTGCAAAACATAAATAGAAAAACAATCCAAAAATAATATACATATAATTTTTTATTTCGGAAATAAAATCAGATCGAAAATCGGAATTTCCAATAATTTTATATGTAATTCCAATCCGTTCCAAAAATAATCAGAAAAATCGAATATCAAAATTATCAGAAATCAGAATGAAAAAAGTGTTTCAAATTTGGATATTTCAGATCGAAATTGGCGGAATTCAAAAATTTCGTTCCAATTTCCACCTCTAGTTAAACCTCTATAAATTAATAGAGTCGAGACAAACAAAATTTTATTAATTCGGTAAAATATTAAAATATCAAATTAAAATTTAAGTACGTTGTCACCGAGTCAGGACTTGAATAAATTATTATTTAACTAGGTTATTAATTTATTGAGGTTCTATGTAAATTGAAAAATATACGGTAAGTAATTAAATACTTACCCCAGGGGGAAGCAGGGACGAAGTCACGGTTGCTCCTCCTCCAAAGCCCGGCCCTCCTTCCTCTCCTCCTCGGAGAGAGCTTAGATTTCTTGCCACCGTCGGCCACCGCCACTTCATGCGGCTGCTTCTCCTCCGGCGTGGAGGAGAGCCGCCGCAGAAGCTGAGGAGCACTGATCTGAGTTGCGTTTCTTGGCAGTAAAGAAGCCCTTTGCTGCAAATTCTTTAGTGCAAAACGAGCTAAAGCCATAATTAATACTGTTTTAAGCAATATAATTAATTGGAGATAATATAATCTCTGCTTCTTGTTGACGATTTTCTGCAATTGTGTGTAGTTGAAAAAGAAAGAAGAGAGAGAAGATTTATATAAGTTGGCGAAAGAGGAGAGAGAAAGAGGAGAGAGAGAGAGAGAGAGAGAGGGGGGTTCAAGCCTTCTAGGAGGTGGTGGAAGCTAAGCATGAGAACTTTCATGTTTAGTCCAGAGTTCATATGTTATTTCATGCCACGTGTACTATGTTCCTAATATTTATTCTAAATTAATTTTTCGAGTTAAAAAAGTAAAAAAAAAAAAAAAAAAAAAAAAAAAACAATCATTAAACGACGTCGCTGCAAAAGTATACAAATTCTGAGTACTATAAGAAACATGTCTGAATGATGTGCCAAAAGTAAAAATGGCGCCAATAATATTTGAATTCTTTTAAGTTATGTTCTATTACAGGCTATACAACACATTCCTCTTCTTCAAAAATATTTTAAAGAAACTAATTAAATTATTTCTTTAACACATTCATGAGGAGAGAATATTCCACAATTGTTGTCACCTGTACGTTTTATGCTTCCGCCTCAATCGTACATTCCTTCCTGCTCCCAAATATCTACCAGAAAATCTATCATTTCCTGCAATTTTTAATATTCACAATATTCAAATATTAGCACGTATTTACTACACGTTCCACACACACTGTGTGTGTGTGTGTGTGATTATGTGTAAATCTACGGTGAGATTCTATTGCAAGGAAAGAGATTTACGCCAAGAGGAATAGGTCTGCGAAATGGCTTGTTGCTGCTCAACAAACTGTCATAGGTCGCATTCCAACTGCAACCTCCAAACATTAAGTTAATCCCGACAAAATTGCGAATGAAGTGATATATTAGAAATAATAATAAAAAAATTAAAACCAAGAATTTAGAAAAGCCTATTCCATTTAACATGGCAGGGAATAAAATATTAGGAATTTAATCGACTACTGCTTTCAGACATTATCCACAATCCACACCTGTGCAAAATCAATATTTGATATAAAAGGTCTAAACCAATATTTCGTTTAACATGGTTATCTTTTCTTCATCTCTTTAGCCTTTGTTTGGTTGAAAAGATAAGCCAGGATTTTTTTTTTTTTTAATTAGGCCTTATTTTGATGTTTGGTTAGTTCAACTTTTGGGGCTGGCCCGCAATTATGAACGAGCCTCGAATCTTGGCTTACTGGAGGATCGTTTATTCAACCTCCCCTAATCCAACTATACAATTGGGTTCTCACAAGATTATATAATCTTATCTCGACTAATCTAATCTTGGAAAAAAAATAGAAGAAATTATTAGCTCACCTTAACTTGGGCTCACGAAGCTCTTGTGCCCGATTTTCAGGCTTTTTGTTGCCTATCCATTTCTTTCTATTCTGGTTCCATTGGATAAGACCTACACCCAAAGCCTCTATTTACTTATCCACAATACACAAAAATGTAAGAAGCATGGGAACGAAGAAAAAAGAAGGAAAAAATCAATAGATCTTGATTCTTGATTTTTTTTACTTAGAAATTTTGAGAAAATCCATCAAATCATACGATCAACTTACCATGATTGACAAATTCAGTTGGTTTAGTAGAACAAGAATCGTGCTTCTGAGTCAGCGAACTTGTTGAAGAGATGCTTTCACATGATTTCACTGCACTATTGTCCATCTCACAAGTGCTGGCTGTCCAAAAATCTTCGGCTAAGGTAGCTTTTGAAGTTTTCGGAGGGTGGTTATTTTGCACTTTGAATGGCTCGTCAACTGAAGTAATCAGTTCGTGCCTAATATCGCACCCAAGACAACCACTGCTCTGTTCCAAAGCGACAATGCGGGGCCATTAAAAATCAATTCAATCCAACATATACGACTATACTACCCTTCAAACAAACAAATTGAGTGGTTCATTCTTTACTAATCTCAATCTTCGAAAAAAACTTAGCTCACAAAGATCATAAATGAACTGAAGTTGGAGATTTATTTTTTATAAAATGAACGACAGAAAAGCAAGCATAAATAATCACGACTCTGATAGGAAGTTAGAGACCTGATTGAGACAGTATTTAAGGAAATTGTATCGAAAAATTTGTAAGTACCCTTTCGGGAAAGGTTGTTTACATAAAGAGAGATACTAATACAAATATACGAACAGAAGTTTTGTGCAAGACGATCACTTAATATATCACCAAGCTAATGAACAGGTATTAAGACAAGTGGCTTGTTTTATTATACCCTACAAAAATCGGAAACAGCCTCACCCTCGTATTTGACAAATTAATAAAGAATAATCAGCTCTTAGTCAGCCTAAATACCCAAAGTGTCGATGAATAGACAAATTCATCAGCATTTCTTGTACCAGACTAGACAGTACAGAGGTATTCTAATAAGTTGCTGTGTAACGAACCAAACAAGACATAGTCATCACACTTGCTCGGATATTTCATCCAAATTACACGCACAAATTGTCCTTCGGATTTTTTGCAGACAAGCAAAGGGTGGAAAACCAATGTAGCTTCAAATTTTTGCAACAGAACAACGAAATTGTCGTATTATTGAGAAGCTAATTTCTCGGGTTAGAATTTATTTTCCTCTTCTTTTTTCGGTTTCGGGTTTTGCTGTGTTTTTGTTCAATGTGACCAACAAAAACATCAATGTGACTAACCAAAAGTCCAAAACAAATCAAATGAAAACAAAAGGAGCATGAAACACGAGGCTATGATAACAATAACAACAAATTGACAAATTGTTGAATCTTCATATGTCAACAGCAAGCAATTTCAAAGATTCACTATCAACAAACCCTAAATAAAATAAAATAAAAATTACATTTTGCTGATCGGAAATGCACATACTTACCCCATGCAGAAAATTATCTGAAAAATCCAAGCTGCAACTGATCCGTATCGTAAAACCGCACCGACCAAAAACATCGATATCACCAAAATTGTTGCTCAATTGAATTTTTTTTTTTTTTACAGAAGCCCTGAAACTTTACCCAAAAAAATTAAAATTATTATATATGCATTTTTTATTTATTTTTGCAGCAATGAATTACTGCAATTTGTAATATGAAGATGAAATTTACCTAGAGAGAGAACGGCATTTGCAATTCTCCCTCTCTCTCTTCTGCTTTTTGGTTCCCGAATTTGATCGTTTGTTTCAGTGAAATGGCGTTTTGATAAAGGGATAATTAGCAATACCCCCCTCATCTAGGTAAATGAGTTAAGAAAAACCCCCCTCCAAAAAATAATTAGAGAAAACCCCCTTACCTAATATTCTACCCAAATATTATTTAATAATTCTCAAACCACCCTTTCTCTCTCTCTATCTCTCTCATCGTTCTCTCACACACACAATCACACACACGCACAAATTACACACACAAATTACACAATTCCATCTCTGAATTAGCACCACCACCACAACCACCCATCATCAAACAGAGAAGAAAAAAAAAAAGGGGGGGAGAAATTCTTACAGAAGGTTGTTGTTTATGGAGGGTTTACAAAGATCTGTTGTACGTCGGCGGTGGGGGAGGTGCTGCCATAGGGATACGTATGCGGCGGTGCCGTACGCGCCGCCGGTGGTGAAGGTCACGTTGACGGTGCCGAAGGATTCGGCGACGGCGTTGGCCCAACCCATGAAGACGTCGGAGATTATGCAGAGGGGAGGGCGGCCGTTTTGATCGGCGGTGATGTTCTGAATTAGGGCACGGAACGGTGGTTCGAGGGAGGTTGAGGAGTGGAAGAGGTTAACGACTAGGTTTAAGGGGAGGGATTCTGTGTTCTCGGCGTTTGGCGGGAGGCCGTGGTCGGAGGTGTTGAGCGGGAGCTCGAATAAGTGGATGCCGGAGCTTGGTGTAGGGTTTTTGGCTACGACGGCGGCGAGGTGGTGGAGGTTGAGTGGAGTGGTGGCGATGGTGATTGTGAAGCCGAAACGGCGGTGGATTTGGTTGGCTAGTGCTAGGAATGGGATTAGGTGGCCTTGCGCCATGAACGGCAGCATCACTATGTGCTGGTGGTTCTGCTCTTCTCTGTCCGCCATTTTTGCTCTATGTTTTTTCGTTGTTCTCTATGTTCAGTAGACGATTAAGGCTTAATCGACTATGTTCAATAGTCGATTAAGCTTAATCGACTATGTTCAGTAGTCGATTAAGGTTAACCTACTCTAGTTGTTAATTTTTTTTTTTTGATTTTTTTGTTTTATTGATTCCAATGTATAAATCAATTACAAAGTTTGTATTTTTTTTAAATATAATTGATTTTGTATTTTTTTTGTAATTGTGATTTGTTATTTTTAGTAGTTAAATTTTTAATCGACTATCCATTAATGAACCTGATAGAGAAAAAAAAAAAAAAAAAAAAACTTCCTTAAAAAAAGTTAAAAGAATAAAAACAAAATTAGAAACAAAAAAAAAGTTAAAAAATAAATAATTTCCTTAATCGACTATGAAGCATAGTCGATTAAGGCTTAATCGACTATGCTTCATAGTCGATTAAAAAAACGGAAAAAAAAAAAAAAAAAAAAAAAAAAAAAAAAAAAAAAATCGCTGGAGCGCTCCCAGCTGTGATGAGGTGGCGGGCGGGGGTAAGGCTGGGAAACACAATGGCTGAAATTGGACCATGGGCTTTTCTCAAATGGTCTAAAATATTTTGGGCCTATCCCCATTAAAAAAAGTAATGGGGGGGTTATGTCAAAGAGCCCCTTTGATAAATAATATATTTATTTACGTTTCCTATTGTATTTTATTAACTGCTCAAAGAACACGGGCAGCCGGGCAGCTGAAGTGATATTAGCCAAGGGTTTTATTTTCACCGAGCCCTCGTTACTTTCATCTAATTACATATCCACCACTTCTAATTTCAAAATTGTAAATAACTCACCTTAAACTATCGGTTAAACTTAGGCTCGAGTTCGAACTCGTCAAATGAAAGCTCGATGAGCTGGAGCTCGAGCTCACCAAATCTGACTCGAGCTGAACATAGTTGGCGAGCTCGACTCAAGTACACCCCTACCTTAAACTAAGAAAAACAATTGTATTGAGATTCAAGAATTCATTTGAGTTACATTAAACTTATAATATCATGTTAATTACAATTATTTAATAAATTTATTTTTTGGGTCATTTTGATGAAATTGGAATTTATTATATGGAGTTATTTGAGACTCTTGGTTTACTATTCTCCTTTCATTTTCTAGTTGTTGTCCAACATAAAACATGGACAATTTTTCTAAGAAAAAGGTTAGTCAATCAAAAAATTGGAAAAGAAGTAAACAATTTGTAAAAAATTTTAATTTTCTAAAAAATAATAACACCATTTCAACTTATATCACCATC
>NW_012194777.1:1148126-1178747 GCF_000504015.1 Erythranthe guttata
ATATATATAGATAGATATATAGAGATATATATATATATATATATATATATATTATAGTACAGCAAAAAATTTAAGAAGGAAGAACTATTCATTTTACTTGGCTATAATATGGCTAGGGGTTGAAAAGATTATATCAAACTTGATATAAAGAGATTTCAATCAGTCAACAAATTTTGAAACAAAATTTCGTCCAAGGAAAAAAAGAAAAGAAAAAAAAAAGCAAAAAGATCCATGTAAAAGAAGCAAACATATAAGTTAAGTCTCACATAGTATTTTATTTAACTTAAAGCCTATTCCGGTACACCTTAATTAGGTCGTAAGAATCGGAGGGAGATAATCCGATTTAGCACCGAGCACACGAGCCTTCGTGTCCGGGAAAAACTCATGGCCGGGCAGCTCCGACACCTCGCCGCTCGCTCCGGAGATTCCGATCGGGTAGCGGAGCAAATGCCCCGGTAAGTCCCGCTCCAGCTCATCCCCCGAGTAGAGATCCCAATACTTGTCGCCTATGTCGTTCACTTTTCTCGCGCACTTCTCGCTCTGAGGATGGAGGAACGAGTCGTCCAGCATGCCCATGTGCTCGTACCACAAGGCCATCCTGAACCCGTGGACCCCACCCCTCGCGGGGCCCCTCGGCCCCGCCAGGTGGTAGGGTTGGTAGCCTCCCATTGCTATCTCCGAGTCTCTTGAACCGTCCATTGATCGTTGGTTGATGTTAGCTGATCCAACTATTATGTATTCGTCGTCAACTGCATGACATAGACATAAAAAAAAATGTATTATCTCGATTTCTTAAACTGTTGTTACGAGGGGTGGGAATTGGAATGGAGTTTCAAAATTTTGCCAATCCAGATCCGAATGTTATGTATTCATCATCGACTGCATGACATAAGAAAACATACTATCTCGTGATCTCGATATCTCAAACTTTTAGGGGTGGAAATCGAGACAAATTTTTCGATGTGAATATTTCTGATTTTGGAACAATATTTTTTCATTCCGGATTCCTATTTTCGATTTTTCTGAACTTTTGGAACAAATTTCGATTTTGAATACATTTTTTTAATTTTCAAAAACTAATTCAGAAAAATCCGATTTTTTTTTTTAAATTACACTTGTAATATTAATATCATTATGTATTTTATAATATAATTCACCAAAAAAATGAACGTTCGGAATTCCGCGGATTCCGATCCGAAAATTTCCAATCTTGCAACAAGTTTTTCCTTTCCAATTTTTGAAATGCCAAATTTTGGATTTTTCCACATTTTTTTGGAACTCGACTGGAATTATTTTTTCACTCCCGAAAAGATAGGAATTTTTTGGAAAGTGTTAATTCCAATCTGATCCGTACGATTTCCACGTTCCTAATTGTAACTTTTCAAAGAAAGCTGTAGAAAAAATATATTATACTTCTTACCAATCATCATCTTGGAGTGGACGTAGATCATAAACCGTCGAGCTTCCTGAGCTTTCAAGTAATCCGAATCGGGCTCCGGTTTCTCTGCGGGCTCATACTCCCCACTCTTCTTCACCTCTCGATTTCCAAGGCAAAAAAACGTCAAGTAATTCCTCGGGTCCTCGTCTTCCATTCCCTTAGCTCGAAGAGCCAACACAATGTCCTTATACATCATCTGCATCGTCCGCCTCTGCCAATCCAAGATCGCCTGAACGGACGCGCTCTCGGGAATCCCCTCCGGCCACATCGGCACCACCACGTAAACAGTAAATCTCTCCCCCGCCTCAATCTTGCTAACGATCTTCAACGAGAGCTCCTTCGGAATAAGATGAAGTGCCCCAATTTCCTCCACCTTAATATCGTCACAATCCCATCCAAAGCAAGAACCCAAGAAATATTGATTTTCTATGTATATGAAATTCTTCGCCCGACGAATCGCGTGTATGTACGCATCTTGTATCCCTCGGTCGATTATATTGTCTTTCCCGCTCACGAGCCCCGCCCCGGCTGCCTCCTCAGGTGTCTCCGGGAATCCGAAAGCGGCACCACCATCAATCGACCGGAACAATTGAACGTTCCATGTGTCGTTGTCGTCGGGGTATATGACGGGAGACGGTGGGATGATGACATCATCGAGCTCGGCGATCTTGAGGAGTAGGTCCTTGCCGCCCTGCTTCCGCCACCTCTGCTCGAAGTTGAATAGGACGTCCCACGCGATGGGCCCCTCCAATTTCGAGTGGATGTCGTGCCACGGCTCGCGGGGTCCACCTTTGGTGATCGCGGTCCCCACATAGTTCGGCTGGTGGAAGTCGTCGTGGTGGGCCGTGTCGAGGGTCCGGAATAGCGAGTGGAACGGGGTGTCATACCTCCCGTCGCAGAGGTCGAGGCCCCCCACGAAGCTCACGATCCTCCTCCTCCTTCCGAAACCCTCTTGAGGCATTTCGGAATCGACGATTATGATCTTTTGATGATGAGTGAACATAGTCGAGATTTGTAAATTTTGCACGAAGCTTCCACCATCATCCGGATTACGAGGGCACAAAACGCAATTCACGTTCGTGCCTTGGAAAAATTGCTCAGTTTCTTCGTCGTGTGTGGCCATCAAACCGTCTTTCTTGAGCAACCCCACGGAGGTTCTATCATCCCAAACGAGCATCAAAACCCTAACGCCCTCGTCGGCTTTCTTCTTGAGAATCTCGCCCAATGTGACGTCGCCACCTGCCTTCTGCCTCCTCGAGTCCCTTATCAACGCGATCTCGGTGTACACGGACCACCCCGTGATGTAGATCAAATGCTTCGCGTTCATGATCGCGTCGAAAACATCTTCCCAACATCGGTGTGGCTCGTAATACTTCCCTCCGGAGAGGGGTATTTTGGGTATAAATTTATCCGGGACGTGCGCGTCTTGGAAAAGAGAAACACGGCAACCCCGTCTCTGAGCAAAGAAGGTGTACGGAACGCCGGGATTCTTCGGACTTTTGATTCCGTGGGCCCAGTTTCGATCTCGAGTGACGTCGAAGAACTGGAGCTTGACGCGGATTTTGGAACCTTCCGGAACGGGATTCTTGTTTTCGTCCAAGATTTCGACCCACCGGTCGATTTCTTCGCCATCTAGAAGGTCGTGGACGGGCACGTACGCTCGCCCGATCAGGGTTGCGCCGATGGGGTTTGCGTCTTTGACGGTGAAGATCACGCTCGAGGCCATGTGAGCGCAGTAGATGTGGAAAGACTCGTACCACCTAGGGCTGTTGGGCTCGTTTTCGATCAATCTCGTCCGTCCAACTCGGGACTTCTCGAGATCGACGGTTGCGTATATTTTGGGAGTCCCTTTCCCTATACCAACAGTCTCTCCGATGTTCTCCATAAGCTGCAAGATCATTTTTTACACCAAGGGATAAACATCAAAAACACATATGACATTTATCTACACTCACATCGAATAAAAATCAAATCTTTAACAGAACAAAAACCACAAAAATTACAGTGAAATTCAAAAAAAAAAAAAAACATGAAATTGAGCTAGGCAAAAATAAACAGAGATCAAAGTTGAGTGAATACCTTGCCAAAGAAATTTCCATCGGCGCCGCCGTGCAGCTTATCGACTTCACAGATGGTGGCATGTAGGGTTCCATGAAGCAATATATGTGCCATTGTTGTGTTTCACCTGTAAACAAAAAAAATCAATCGGAAAAAAATCAAAACCCCAACCTTTTTTTTTCTTCAGGAATGAGAATTTTTTGAATGATTGGTGATCGGAAGAAGAAAAACTTACGAAATGAAATATTAGTAAAGGTGGTCATAATAAAATGGGAAGCGCGATCCGATTTTGCTATGTGGATTGATGAGAGTGGAGCGAGAAACTCTCTCTGGAGTTGTGATCCTATTAATTTGTGTATTTCCGCGGCGGACTGATTTAGGGGGAAAATATATTAAATTGTTTTTCCTCATTATTTATTTATCCATTAAATTTAAAATATGTACTATTTTCTCCATTATTACCTCTCTCGATTTTGTATTTACACTTTCAACTATATAAATTAATAAAGTTGGGACCGACGTAATTATATTAATTTAACGAGATATTAAATTATCTGTAAATTAATAATTATATATCATATATTAATTAATAACTTATTAATTTGTGAAATTTTCAATAAATATTATAAAAAAATATATGGACGCACCCTTTAATAGTAAAATTACCTACGAGCTGCACAATCTAATCAATGAGTTTAATAGTCATAACAAAATGGATGTGGAATATATCTTAAGCTATCTTAAAGAAAATAATGTAACTTTAGAAATGTTTAACGACGTGTAAATAATAGAGAGTATGATGACAAATGATAGAGACAATGGATTTGAAAAGGCAGCGACTATTTCCAATCACAATTTTACTTAGGGTAAGATCAAATTAATTTTTTTTATCAAATTAAGTATAAAAAGACTATAATAACCTTAATAAAATACAAACAAAATAAAAACCATTTTATCAATTTACTTTTGCAAGACCAATTTAAAAAATAAAAATTTAATAAACAAAGAAAGAAAAAGCAAATTGAAAAACGAGAAGGAGGGAAGAAGGGAAGAAAAAAAAAAAAAACAGTTGCAGCACTCGTCGCTGCCTTCGCCGTCGCCCCTTCGTCGTCGCCCCGTCGCCGTCGCCGTCTGCAAGAAAAACCGAAAATTTTGTTACACAATTGTAACAGTGAAAAATCGACACATCAGTGTCAAAATATGCACCGAATATCGACACTAGAGTGTCGAAAAATTCAATAAAAATCGACAGTAAAAGAGTGTCGATTTATGTTGAAAATTTCGACACTAGAGTGTCGATATTCGGAATATATTTCGACATGTACACGTCGAAGTTTTTGTACGTGAAATAAGGTGCGAAAAACGAGAAAAACGATCACAAAGTACAATATTCCTTACCTCTTTGTGTTCTTCGACCTTAAAATCCTCCATATTTATGTCTTGTGTATCCATACTGTCCTTCTTTTCAAGTTTTAGTAAAGATTTGAGGGTCTTGTGTGATGAGGGTTTTGGAGAATATGGAAGATTTTTTTGTGGAAAAAAATGTGTAAAATGAGTGTGAAGAAGAAGATGTTGGGGTTTTGTTGGGGGAATGAGTTCCCTCTCGTTTTTTTCCTTTTTTTTTTTTTTGTTTTTTTTGGTCTTGCAATAGTAATTAGCCTAATTTGAATTAATAGTATCTAAATTAATATTGGGGTTATATTTGTAATTTCCAGTCTTAATCTTAGTAAGTTTATTTATATTTTGGTCATGCATGAAGTAAGGTCTTGCACTTAGTAATTTCCGTCTTGCATATATTCGCTGCCATTTGAAAATGATACTAATCCGTTTTTCAAATTGAAACTTTTAAATCAACAACGTTAGTGAACAATTTATTGTTAAGCTATATGATAAAAGTACACTGAAAGTACTTCCGATATTAAGAAACGTAATGAATTAACTTTAATGTGATATTATCAACTTCAACAAGAAATAGAAGAAAATCTAATCATATATTGTAAGGTACCATGTATTTGAAGTTATTTTTATACATGATTAATTTATATACTAGATGGGGTGTATAAGAATTTTAAAATATGTATTATCTTATAATTTAGCACGTTGTTCCCAAGTCATAACTGATAAACAAAATATTATTTAAACGATATGATTAATATGTGATATTAATTTATCGACGTTCTACTGGACTTGAACGGATATCTATATATGTATATATTAAAAAAAAACATTTTTGACATATAAAGAAATTTGTATGATAAATAGTATTAGAAAATATAATGCAAAACGTGTTTTGTAAAGTTCCTACTTAAAAGTAATTTATTTGAAAACTAAAGGAAAACTTAAAAGGTTAAATTTGATGAACAAAAGTATTCATTTTTCCGGTTGACTGAATTCAATAAACACCGCAGACAACAGAAATCGCGTTAACAAGCAGCACGCTTTTACTCTGCGCAATAATAGTTAGCCCGGCTACAGATTCCGGTGAGAAACAAAGATGTTGCTGGCGGTGTTGATAGCTAATTCCGAAGGGAATATTCTCGTCGAACGGTAATCTCACTTTCTCCAATGCACACCCATTTTTTTCTTTCAGTAGTAATGTCTCGTAATTTTGATCTGCGCTGTGAAATTATTGATCTTCGTTTCATTTTCATTTTCATTTTTTTCTGTAATTAAAGCTCCGATTCCTTTTCCAAGTTGATCTGCGCGTGTTTAAGAGTTTATAGTTGTCGGATTTATGCAATCGGATGTATGTTTCTGCTATCTGTATTTAAGATCCGGAATGGTAAAAAAATAAAAAATTAAAATAAAAAAACTGTTAAAAGGGCTAAAATTTGGGATTGTTTTTGCAGTCTATAAATTAATCTAAGACTTTGATTCACTATATTGTGATCAATTTTTCCATGGTGTGTGTTAATTTGTGGAGATTAGGAGAATTGCTTGATGATTAAAGGGTTTAATTTTTTTTTTTTATTTTATTTGATTTTATTGGTATTGTGTAGTTTCAATGGAGTTCCACCAGAGGAGCGATTACATTGGAGATCTTTCTTGGTGAAATTGGGAGCAGATAATCTTAGAGGAGTTAAGAATGAGGAGCTCCTCGTTGCTAATCACAAGTATGTAACCATTTCTTTATTTTTTTCCGGAGATTTTTTTTTTTTATGTTCTTTCGAATTTCGTTTTTCGTGGGTAAGAATATTTCATGGTTACAAGTCCGAATTTTCCGTCAGATATCGAAATGCTGAACAGTCACAGTGATTGATGTGTTGTATTTGAGTTGGAATGTATATTAATCTGGTTTAGAGATTGATCTGAAACTGTACCTTTTGCTCCATCAATGATTTTGTGTGTACGTATTTGAATTTCGGATTACGAAAACAACCTAAGGTTAACTTGTATAAGTTTTTGTTTTATTACTACAGAGAAGCAAAAGCTGCCTCTTCTTTCCCTTGCTTGTGAAGTTGTAAAGTCGATCTGTAATAAATAAAATCTATAAAGGTTAATATTACTGTTTGTTTTCTGTACTTTTACGAGTACCTAATGCTGTAGCTGGTTTTTTTATTGGACAGGTCTGTGTATATTGTATACACGGTGCTGGGTGATGTCAGTATATTTGTTGTTGGAAAGGATGAATACGACGAACTTGCATGTAAGTTTATCGTTTATCTGCCTTTTTGTTGTATACAAGATGCAAGAAAATAAATGCAGTGAATATGATTTTAATCTTTAGTAAAACTGTACAGGAGTATTATTAGCACCTAGTTTCCCTGTTTCTTTCTTCATTAAAGGAACTAGGATTTCTTGAGAATCTCGTTCCAAATATGTCACAACAAAATTCCATTTGATCTTTTTTTAAAATTATTTTATTGGCTTTTTGTTGATCCAGTGGCAGAAGCTATCTTCGTTATAACCGCAGCACTGAAGGATGTGTGTGGAAAACCTCCGACAGAACGCCTTTTTCTCGACAAATACGGCAAAATATGCCTGTGCTTGGATGAGATTGTGTGGAAGGTAAATAGCATTATAAATATAGTATTATAGTACTGTGAAATTCTTACTAGTAATTCGATAATTTGTTGAACTACGAGCATCTGTCAATGAGACGATCTCAAGTAACGTTTCTTGATTAAAAGATGAATGCAAGTTGCCGTTCTAATGAAGCATATTCATAAATGAATTCTTGTATATTATGTTGGATATTTGTCGCTCTTTTATAGTTCCATATTCCATCAAAATAGTTATATTTTGGAAATCAGTAATTAAAAAATGAACTTTTTTTTGTAGGGTATGTTGGAGAATACTGACAAAGATAGAATCAAACGACTCATACGATTGAAACCCCCGACTGAGTTCTAATCGACGGACATCACTTACAGATTACGAAGGAGAAGAATCTTGTTCTGCAACTGTTGTGCAATTCACTGAAAATGTTAATTGCTAATCGAAAAAAGAAAAAACCACGTTAATTGCGTTTTTGGCTATTTTTTCCTGCAGTGTTGTGTGATTGAAGCTTGTATCAGTACTAAAGTTTCTTGAGAGATAAATATTGTACTTATTGCACTAGCCTATGCTGTAATTCTTAGGTTACACCCTTCTTTCAGTCCTTTATTATCTTCTAATCATAGAGTCATCATAATAAGTATATATATAAATATGTATGTATGTAATATATATATAATGTATTTATATGATTTATGATTGCATTTGGTAGGCGATAATTACACTTTTCCGTCCCTATACTTTGCCATTTACTCGTTTTTCGTTCCTATACATACAATTTTCATCCTTAAACATGTCACTTTTTATGTTGTTTCTGTCCTCCGTCCACTTGTCCAATTAGTATGAACGGAAAATAGTACGTGCGTCGCACTTGACACACAAAAGGGTTGGTGTTTGTTTGAGGAGGATCTGCAATATAAGAGAAGGAGAATTCAGACTTATGCCAAGGTTAGCACTTCGAAAGGTCAAGTTAGTATTTTTCCTATGATAGTTTATAGATTTTACGATTTCACTAGTAGTAATGAGTGTTCTTCGAACTCCAAATAACCTTTCAATTATATTTACTATGTCACTTCGAACTAATTAGTGAAATAATTGCATGTGCAAAGGCAACAAACATTCTCTGAATCTAACAGTTGATAGCACGTGCATTCAATGTTGTGACATAATTTAGATGACGGGTTGTCTCGCTCCCTTACACTCGGCTAGCCTATCGCCGTTTCAGCTTACTCGCCGCTTCCCTTGCCTGCAAGAGTTACTCGTTGGCCTCTCTCGGTTTGGTTGCTTGTGCGCGATGCCATCCCGTGGGCCTCGTTTTCTTGGGCCGAACTTGCTTGATGGGCAAATTGTAAATTGTAAACCTTTTCAATTTGAAGCCCACTAAAATTGAATTTTCAACCTCTCAAAAAAAGATAATTGTTTTTTGAACTTTTACATCATCAAAATTTTATTTCTCTGTATTATGGTTAAATTCTTATATTTTTTAATATAAGAATTTATTTCTTTTTGTATACTATTTGATCCAAAAGTGCCCACCTAAAACAATATTTGCGATTTATTTGGGGCACAATTGAAAATAACATATTTTTACGGGGCCAAGTGCAAATACATTTTTTTTTTTGAATCTACTTTTAAATATCTCCCCGGTAGCAGAAGTGTAACCCTCCTCTCGCTATCGCTCAAAACCCTAGATTTGTAGGGTTTTTCTCCAAATCTCCAACACCCCTCTCAATTTTTTACGCAGTTAAGCTCAAGGTACGCATACAAATCTACGCCTGAAATTTGTGTAGAAGATTTGTTTTTTGTACTTTGTATTTTTGATTTTGGAATTCAATTCGTACTCGTGTCGGCTGAAATTTTGGAGGTGTGTTTGGTTAGCAGGAACTATGGGTGAAGTAAGGGAAAACGAAGCGTACGAGGAGGAGCTTCTCGATTACGAGGAAGAAGAAGAGAAAGCCCCTGACTCCGTTAACGGCAAGCCCGCCGTCGAGTCGGTCAAAAAGTAATTTTCGGAATTATTTTTGAATTTTAGTTTATGTTTGGTGGAGTAAGAGTAATTACATGTTGAATATTACCTTTAAATGTGTAAATATCTGCCGGTTGGGTTGAATTGAAGCAATTTCATGTTGAATATTATCTTTATTAATCTCGGTCTTAATTCAGAGAATTAAAACAAAGATTTGTAGGTTGGGTGAACGGGGAATTTGATATTGTCAGTCAAATTGAGTTAAATAAATATTTATCATCTTTGTGACGTGTTATTTTGGGAAGCTCTCAGTTTTGTCCTGGGTGTAGTGATAATATTGATGAATTAAGTATACACGAGTCAAGCCATATCGTGTTTAAAGTTTAATTGAAAATTTGAAGCAATTACTGGTGATTTTGAAGAATTTAGTAGTTCAATTGAAAATTGAAGGGAAATCTGCTCTGTGAAAGTTTACACCTTTGTAAGTTTGTTTTGTGTTGTTTTATGGTTTAAGCAGCTCTTTTATCTGAAAAGTGAAAAGCAATTCCAAAGAGTTTCTGGTTCTTGTGGTTTCTACGCATGTGCAAAACGTATTGAGGATTCCCTGTACATTTGTCTTCATTAGTAATTTTGGACTGATTAGGCTCATTGGACGTACTTCAATTTTTTGTAAAAAACGAATCTTTGTCATGTCAATTTAATATTTCCTGAGATTGGTCTTTTAACACGATGTCAAACTGCTTTTTTCTGAATTTATTATCTATTTTCAGAGCAGTATCACATGTTTTAGGTGTCTTTGCGCCTATTGTTATCATTGGTTACTGTTACCAAAATTGCGTTTGATGAATATTTTATAGTTATAGGAGGTTTCGAGTTCAGGGAATGTAGAGACCGGTCTTTTTTTATCGTCGGAGTAATTATGAAAAATTTGTACAGGGACTGTATAAGTTTTTGATGTCATATTTGCTCTAAATAATACCACATAGTCCCTTCTCATTATTCTTGTTGCATCACGTCCTAACGTTGGCTAAATGTCCTGTCTATCCAGGGGATACGTTGGGATTCACAGTTCGGGATTCAGAGATTTCCTATTGAAGCCAGAACTTCTTCGAGCTATTGTAGATTCTGGGTTTGAACATCCTTCAGAAGGTATAAACTATTTTTTTACTCTGGCCACAGTTTTTAAGTATTTGGCATATAATAATAAAAAGTGAATTAGCAGAACTGTATTCAAGTTCATATACTCCTCTGAATGATTAACCTTTTGAGATAAGATTTCAACTCAGTGGGTTCTGCAAATTTAACTTATTGACCTGTTGGTTTAAAGAAAAAATCATTTTTTATAAAGCTTTGCGATGAATAGGAAGGTATATCTTGATACAGGGGCTTACCGAGTGCTTATCTCTTCTAAGTCTGCATTAAAGTTTATCTATTTGGTTTATGCAGTAAGTGGTTTGTGATTCCACTGTGGTTGTCCCATAATTATTCGGTTTGAGTGGTTTAGAGGAGAAACAATTTTGGTAGCCAGCACATTTCAGCACTTGTGGAGTTATTTTATTTTTTTATCCTGCATTTGACCTTGACTTCTAATATTTTATTTCTGTTCTATATCTTTGCAGGTAACATCTAATCCATTCTCTTGATTACAATCCAAAATATGGTCTAGTAAATCTTTCAATGCAAAGAATCCCGAGGAACATTTTTACTAATTGAGGATTCGTTCATTCGGATTTTCTTGCTTCTCGTTCAGTGCAACATGAGTGTATACCTCAAGCTATCTTAGGAATGGATGTTATTTGTCAAGCAAAGTCTGGTATGGGGAAAACTGCTGTTTTTGTTCTGTCCACCCTGCAACAAATTGAGCCTGTTTCTGGTCAAGTGGCTGCCCTTGTTCTCTGCCATACAAGAGAATTAGCATACCAGGTATGCCGGTCTTGTATACTACTATAAAACAATTTTCTCCTATTCCTAACATGTTAATCAAATCTAATGGGGTAACTTTTATTCTGATTCTGGACAGATTTGTAATGAGTTTGAGCGGTTCAACACCTACTTGCCTGATGTTAAAGTTGCTGTATTCTATGGCGGTGTCGGCATTAAGATCCACAAGGATTTACTGAAGAATGAATGCCCCCATATTGTCGTGGGAACTCCTGGAAGAATTTTGGCTCTTGCTCGAGACAAGGATCTTGGCCTAAAAAACGTGAGGCACTTTATTCTTGACGAGTGTGATAAGATGCTCGAGTCACTTGGTATGTTCTTTCTCTTGTTCAGTACAACTGTTAAGTTTGACGAGATGACAAGCACAACATTATATTTAAGGAGTTAATTTTTTTTTTCAGACATGAGAAGAGATGTTCAAGAGATTTTCAAGATGACCCCTCATGATAAGCAAGTGATGATGTTCTCAGCTACTCTCAGTAAAGAGATCCGTCCAGTTTGCAAGAAGTTTATGCAAGACGTAAATATTCTGTAACCTGTATTTGTTCACATTCAAGTTGTTTCCCTTCACGTATTATTATAGTATTTTGTGATTCAGATGTCTTTTGGATGGAGGTAGGGAGGCTTTTTAGGACATTGCATTATCCTTACTGATACGGTTTATGGACATTCTCTAATCCTGAAAACCAATGGGAGAAGAGCGGATGAGCCAACAATTAGTTCAAGTGACTTTAATTGGCTTTGAGATGTTATGTTCTTGTTTTATGTGAACTTCAGATATTTGAAGTTACAACTTCTATCAATAGATGGGCATGTTTTCAATTTCTCGTTAGCAGGTGATTGTGCGTTGCATCTTTAGGCAACATTTTGGTCATGTCTTAATTGTTTGTCATCTTTGTCCTTTTTGTAGCCGATGGAAATTTATGTGGATGATGAAGCCAAACTCACTCTTCATGGGCTTGTGCAGGTAAATATGACTCGCCTAGATTTTACATTCTTCCTGTTAATGAGCATTTTTTGATTGATATCTTTCTTTTCTCTTGTCAGCATTACATTAAGCTGACCGATCTAGAGAAGAACCGGAAGTTGAATGACCTTCTCGATGCCCTGGATTTTAACCAGATTGTGATTTTTGTTAAAAGTGTCAGCCGAGCAGCTGAACTAAACAAGTTACTGGTTGAATGCAACTTTCCATCTATCTGTATCCATTCTGGAATGTCTCAGGAAGAAAGGTACTTTTAAAACTAGATGAGATATAACAAGAAACTGTACTGTTAATTTCTTTTCCCAGATTTGTTCTCCTTCACATCATTGATCATAGTTTTCTACTGATTTCTTCTCAAGGTTGACCCGCTACAAAGGTTTCAAAGAGGGACTCAAACGAATTTTAGTTGCAACTGATTTAGTTGGAAGGGGAATCGACATTGAGCGTGTTAATATTGTCATAAATTATGATATGCCAGATTCTGCGGATACTTACCTACACAGGGTACGTAATATAACAATGAATATACATGCTTTAAGTACATTCACAACTGTTTTCTTACATATTTAATATTTATTTGAATTTCCTGCTATTATAGGTGGGTCGAGCTGGTCGATTTGGAACCAAAGGGCTTGCTATTACATTTGTATCATCTGCCTCGGATTCTGATGTTCTAAATCAGGTAAATGATCCTTATTATGCTGCCTTTTGTTCGTGGACCTTTATTGTGCTTCTGAGTTTGAAATATGCCTTCTTTTTTGGTTACAGGTTCAAGAGAGGTTTGAGGTGGATATAAAGGAGCTTCCTGAACAAATCGATACTGCTACATATAGTATGCATCCAACCCTATTCTTGTCTTATTTATATACGAGACTCCAAATTTGATTAACTTTCTTGTTACTCTTTTCCATATCCAACTCTGCGTTTTATAACTCTATCTAAGCCTACTAATCAGTATGACCTTAGTAAAACTCTGAATTGAAGTCGTTCACTTATTCATATGTGTCTCTTTTGAAAAAAACAAAAATACTCAAATAAGATTTCAAAGACCGTCTACATGTTTCAGATGAACTTTTTGGGCTCGATTTGATTCTTGTTGTTAGGTTGAGTTCTCAAAGAAAGATGAAAATTTCTAATCCAGCAATGTTTCGTCAAATCTTACAGTTTCATGTACGTTTTGCTTAGTAGTTTGAACGAGGGTAGTATGACGTTTTAGGAGACCTAAACTGATTGGGTTTCTATTTCGACGAGTCTTCTTAAAACCTCATTCAGTAGTTGAATATATAGTCAGCATTTGTGACTGTTCTTCATTTTATTTCCCCCCTTTCTATTTACTACGTAAGGTCTTACATATTTGTCTTGTGATGGCTATTGTTTTTGGTATTATGGTACTCGTATCTCATCTTATCTCGTTTTCCTTACTCTTGGTTTCTTTTCTTTGTTG
The DNA here is from genome assembly GCF_000504015.1 of Erythranthe guttata. The sequence continues at coordinate 1,161,955 of NW_012194777.1, forward strand.
TGTTCAGTGCCATCTTAAAGTTGCTGGCTCTTGGCGGGTCCCGTGAAGACTCGTTTCTATTCTAGTCCTTAATATCTGTATTTCGATTAGCTTTGCTACTTTAGTGTTGAGGGGCGACTGCGGTAGTTTTCCTGTATGATGAGCTTTCATGAGAGATATTTATTTAACTTAAGTTCTTTATGTTTGCAAGAATAGACTAGTAGTCTAGATTTTGTTGTATTATTATTGAATACTTTTATTTGTGTTGAGAATCCAAATTGTGATCATCTATTTAAGTGAACAGTAGTTGCTATGCTTTGCACACCACAATATCTACTATCTAACTAGTGCTTTTAATTGTACTCAAAATTGTTTTTATGAGTATGTATGTATGTGTTATATCAATATTATTATAACAGGTACACCATAAGTGATTTTATTGCATGATCAAGAAAATTGATTGTATATGTTATGGTTAAATAATGAGTTTAGTTGTGGACCTTTGTTATATTAGTATATCACCAATGAAATATTGGTCTTGATAAGGGATGCGATAAATGTTGTTCGAGTTTTAATAGTAATTAATACCTTTTCGATTTCAATACTCCAAATTTTGCAAAACGCGATACATAGAATTTTGTAGTTTTCGGAGTTACTTTTCTAATTCAACTTGAATCTCCAAAATAACTGATTTAAGTTGGATTAGAAAGCTAACTTAAAGGACTATAATTTTTGTGTTTCGAATTTTGCCAAAAGCAAACTATAAATATGTAAAAGTCAGATTCAAACTCAAAATGAAATTAAGAAAATTGAAACTGACATTTAACATAAACAAAATATCAAAGTCAATTGAGATATGATCCATTGAAATGTTTCTCTATCAATAACATCTGAAAATGGCCTTCAAAAGTTTCCGTGGTAAAAGAGGAAATTCGTGTTCATTAAGCAGATAGTCCACGTGGAGTATTCCAGTGTGCTAGAGAACACACACAAGTTCATCTCTAGCCCTAGAAAGCAAAACAAAGATTAAATATTTCTACTTGACCCATCTAGTTGGGCCAAATTACATATCCAATAATATTCCACCAAATAAGCAAGAAGAAAATTCTTATCGTGCAACCGATCACAGAGGATCACTAAACAACTCAGTTGTTCAGAAAATCTGAAACCAAAACCCCTAACCTAAAAGCCCCTCCCATGAGGTAAACACACACACACACACACACGTTAATCCAGTTTTCTCATCGGCATCTGTTAATCTCATTTCTCCTCCGTAAATAAGTATATCGCCGCCGGCCTGCCGTATCCCTCCGGCGGTGCACATTCAGTATTCGTATATCTCGCCATTCCGTCGCTACTCCGCGTACACATCTATCTCCACTTTCGGGAAATCACATTTGGGATTTTATTGATTTCGTCTTCCGATTGAGTGATTTTGCTCGGATTTCGCATTGCGTTTTTCCTTCTCGAGATCAGAATTATTTGATTGAAGATCGATATTTTTTTATTTTTTTAATTTAAATATTTATATTTGAGGAGCTATTTGGTTTCTGATTGAGCTTGCTGTTCGATTGAAGCTTTCTGAGATGGGAATCGCATTTTCTGGTGGAATATAAATAAAAGCACTAACATTGGTACGCATGAAATACGGGGCTTGCTGTAGAACATGCTCACCCTGCGATTGATTCGCAGATTCGGCACCGCACCCCATAGGTTTTCCACCGCCGCCATTGTTGAGAGAGCTACTAGCTCCGCTAGGAACCGTGTGCGAAAACCTAGTGAAGTAAGTGAGCCTGCACTGGTCAAGCTGAAAAACGAAAAAGACCCCGAAAAGTTGTTCCATTTGTTCAAAGCCAATGCCCATAATAAATTGGTTGTCGAAAATCGCTTCGCATTCGAGGACACTGTTTCTAGGTTAGCTGGGGCCCGCCGCCTCGATTACATCGAGAATATTCTCGAGCATCAAAAGACTCTGCCGCAGGGTCGGCGAGAAGGGTTCATAATCCGAATAATAATGCTCTACGGCAAGGCCGGAATGACTAAGCACGCAGTTGACACGTTTTGTGATATGCACTTATACGGTTGTAAGAGGACTGTTAAATCTTTCAATGCTGCTTTGAAGGTATTGACTCAGTCACGAGATTTAGCGGCGATCGAGTCGTTCCTAAGCGATGTTCCGTTTAGATATGGCATAGAGCTAGATGATTATTCTATTAATATTGTTATCAAGGCTTTCTGTGAAATGGGCATATTGGAGAAGGCTTATTTAGTCATGGTTGAGATGGAGAAATTGGGTATAACTCCCGATGTTATTACGTATACGACCCTCATAGCAGCTTTCTACAAAGCGGACCGACCCATGATTGCAAATGGATTGTGGAATTTGATGGTGTTAAAAGGTTGTCTTCCGAATGTTGCCACATTCAATGTTAGGATTCAGTTCTTGGTGAACAAGGGGCGTGCGTGGGAGGCTAATAAGTTATTGGCTTTCATGCGCCGTCATAAGAAGTTTCCGGAATTCCCCGATGAGGTCACGTATAATTTGGTGATTAAGGGTTTTTGCAGAGCAGGGTTTTTTGAAATGGCGATGAGGGTTTACTCTGCTCTGCATAAAGAGGGCTATAAGCCGAATTTAAAAATTTATCAGACAATGATACACTATCTATGCGAAGCGGGAGAACTCGACTTGGCTTACACTATGTGTAAAGATAGTATGCAGAAGAACTGGTTTCCCAGTGTGCACTCGATCAACAATCTGCTTCAAGGACTACGAAAAGATGGAAGAGTAGACAAGATTGATAAGGCTAAGCATATCTACAGTCTTGTTCTGAAAAAGGTACCTCCTTTCCCTGCTGCGCAGATTGAGATCATGAATTCGATATTATCAAGAAATTGAAACTTATTTATTGGACCACGAAGTTCGATACTGCAATATATGGCGGATATAGAATCTCAAAGGGAGCTACATTGAGATTCATTGGTTAGTGAGCAAAGCGTACCGAGGCAATGACTGCATATTGGATATCTTCAGTACTTATGGTACCGTTCAAATCAAGTGCCCGTTTATATGAGAGCTCTAAGAGCACAGCCATCTGTAAGTTTTATATTAATTTATTTTTTAGACAAATATTTTATGCTTGACATGCATGTTTATCTAGTATTTTGATTCGAGTATCTGATATTGCACAATATCCCGCGGTTTAATAATGCTTTGGGTATTTGTTGTTGTATTCAGATTTGTGGTGATGAATGAAAATGCAGTATACATGCGCCTCCAGTTTGATACCCTGAAGTCCGTGCAGTTGGTAAGTTAAAATCGATTCAAGTGTTGGTCTAAGCAAGTGCTAATGGTTGTTTCTTACATGATATTCAAAAAAGTCACCACTCAAGTAAATAAAGTGCCTAGTAATCACCTCGAACTTAGCTTGTTAAAGAAGCTCGACTTTTGTGTTTACTTGTTGGCGTTTGTTGTAAAGAAGCTCGACTTTTAGTCACCTTACTTTTTCTAAACACTTGAGTAATGGCAATTATTACATAAACTGCACAGAACTGTACATAAAGACTCCGAGTTTTCTCGTTATCTTTTGTGTTTGGACATTCTTAATTTCTTATGATGATTGCATGTCTGTGCATAATTTGAATCAGCCACCGTTTTTGCTGACACACCAATTAAGCTAATCGTCTGTATTTTCGATTTCTGATGCAGGCATGAAATCGAGAAGCTTGAAGCATTTTCTGTACGAACAGAAGAAATGAAATGAAGTCTGGAGAGAAGTCAGATATAATACAAGATGAAGAGAAAAGACTTCCTTGCCCTTTTAACTTTGTTTTCCAAATAGTATATACATGTTAAGGAAGCATAAGTTAGCTCCCTTTTGTGTTTTAAAAAAATGTAATTTTATATCATCGTTTATAGATATTTTTCGGAAATTTATAATCCACTTCTTCTGTTTCATATGCATATTTTTTTCTTCTGATATATTAAGTCAGTTAAAATTTCAAGGTAGGACAAATTATATTTTTTTTGGTCAATTTTACTCTAAATTATTTAATAATTTTTTTAATTAATGTGCACTAACTTTAAACGACACTTATAATAATACATGTCGTACTGGTTAGGCCAATGGGCAATGAGGCTCATGGGTCGGGTCCAAAGAATTATAATATTTATTAGTTTCAAATTAATAACAAAGTATTTATATTTAATTTTGTTTATATTTATCAAAAAAATAAAAATATTCTTTTTTTTGAATAAAATTCCCCCTGGAAACTCAATTGACAATTCAACCCACCAAAAAAAAAACACCTTTCTTCACATGTCAAAAGCCATTCTCTCCCTCATCAAACCCCTACAACACCCCCAACCCAAAGCCAAAACCCCCACAAATTTCGTCATCACGCCCCGCATAAAAAGATTGGCAGATGAAGTGTGTGAAATCCTCAGAACCCAAGAGAAAAAATGGGAACAAACCCTCCAAAATCGCTTCTTCGAAGAGGAAATTGCTCCTTCCGAAGTTGCCCACCTAGTGTTCGACAAAATTCGTGACTGTGAATTGGGTCTCAGGTTCTTCGGTTTTCTCTCTGAAAGCAGTTCTTCCCTTGACGGGTTCGCTTATTCTTCGTTTCTGAAGCTTTTAGCCAGGTCTAAAGTGTTTATAGAAGTAGACAACGTGTTATCGGAGTGCTTGCAATGTGAAGAGAAGCTGCCTACTCGTGAGGCTTTAGACGTTGTAATCCATAACTATGCAGAATCAGGGCTGCTTTCGAAAGCTCTTGAATTGTTTTCCTTTGTTTTGAAAAATTACAACGCTCTTCCGCGGTTAACGGCCTGTAATTCTTTGCTTAATGGGCTAGTAATGGATGGAAATATGGAAGCTGCATGGCGTTTGTACGATGAGATGGCGAAGAGAGATGGTGGTAGTGAGGGTATGTGTTTGGACAATTATAGTGTTTGTATAATGGTGAAAGGATTGTGCAAAGAAGGAAATGTCGAGAAAGGTAGAAGATTGATTGAGAAGAGGTGGGGGAGGAATTGCATTCCGAATATTGTGTTCTATAATACTCTCATTGATGGATATTGCAAGAAAGGTGATGTCGAGAGAGCTTACGGGCTTCTCGAGGAATTAAAAGCAAAGGGTTTCTTGCCGACCCAAGAGACTTATGGAGCAATCGTTAATGGATTTTGCAAACGAGGGGATTTTGAGATAGTTGATCGAGTCTTGAAGGAAATGGAGTCGGGGGGTATGGAAGTAAATATTCGAGTGTATAACAATGTGTTGGATGCTAAATATAAGTGTGGATTTGTCGGGGAAGCGTTGGAGACAACAAGAAAAATGATCGAGGTTGGGTGCAAATTGGATATCGTGACGTATAATACTTTGATTTCTAATGCGTGTAGGGATGGGAATGTGCAAGAAGCAGAAAAGATTTTAAAAAAGGTAACTAATTGCGGATTAGTCCCCAATAAGCTAAGCTTTACTCCGCTTATACACGCTTATTGCAAGAAGGGAGATTTCGACAAAGCTTCAACTCTTCTTGTTTATATGACAGAATGTGGACAAAAACCCGATTTGAAAACTTACGGAGGTCTTGTACATGGTTTTGTTGTTGCTGGAGAAGTTGATGCTGCATTAACAATTCGAAACAAGATGGTTGAAAGGGGAATATCGCCCGATGCATGCATTTACAATGTTTTGATGAACGGGCTTTGCAAAAAAGATAGGTTTGATGAAGCAAAGAATCTTCTTCTAGAGATGCTTGACCACAATGTATCTCCCGACAATTACGTATATGCCACTTTGGTCGATGGATACATCAGAAGTGGTGATTTTGACGATGCGAAGAAACTTTTCGATGACATAGTCAAAAGGGGCGTGGATCCTGGGCTCGTGGGGTACAATGCTATGATTAAGGGCTACTGTAGATTTGGATCGATGAAAGATGCAATCTTTTGCCTTAAAAGAATGGCTCGACGAAACATTTCTCCGGATCAGTTTACTTATTCTACGATTATCGATGGATATATAAAGCAGAACGATTTGCGTGGTGCATTGAGTGTCTTTTGCGGTCTAATTAAACGAAGCTATGCGCCGAACGTCGTAACTTACACCTCTCTCGTCAGTGGATTCTGTCGTTGTGGAAATATTGCAAGAGGCGAAATTTTCCTTAAAGCAATGCAGTTAAATGGTGTACGACCTAATGTTGTGACTTACACTGTGCTAATAGGTAGTAGTTGTAAAGAGGGGAAGCTCGTAAAGGCATCGTCGTTTTTCGAAGAAATGCTGATGAGCAAGTGTAATCCGAACGACGTCACGTTTCATTATTTGGTGAATGGATTATTGAACAATAGCCTTTGTCCCGTTTCAAGTACACAGAGTGAATCCGATCGAGAAATTCCGATGCTTCTTGATATATTTGGGAAGATGGTAACCGATGGTTCGAATCCCGTTTCCTCTGCATATAATTCGATCGTTGCTTGCCTCTGTTTGAACGGTATGCTTGAAACTGCATTGCAGCTGACGGATAAAATGTCGAAGAAAGGCTTCCCTCCAGATTCGGTGACTTTGGCTGCGTTATTACACGGTGTCTGTTCAGTTGGGAAATTTAAAGAATGGAGGAACATAATTATTACGCCCAAGTTGATTCCGCCAAAGGCTGATGTTGCTTTAAAGTACTTGTCCTTATTCGGACAATACTCGACTCGTCAAGCGAGCAGTGAGGCTTCATTGATTTTGCATACATTGCTCAAAGAATGGAAATCGAATGAATGAAAATTGCAAAGATAAGCTCAAGGAAATTGGCATGCTATCGTGAATAAATCGACCTTCCAATCCAAACCTTCCCCCCTCGATTGGACTGCGTATGGTACAGGTAGAATCCTCATCTTTTAAAGCTAATCATATTATTAGTTATCTTAGGCCTCGTTTGGTTTAATCTAATGAAAACCCAATTATTTTATACGTCCAACAAAAAATCCCTTAAAAGACAAGATAAGCCATGATAACATAATATTTGCGGGTCGACTGGATAAGTCATTGGGGCTACCAAACATCAAACAAAGTCCAATTATTTAGTTAATAATGATTAATCTCCTCAACCGCGAGGCCTTAACAGTTACAACTATATATGTCACATCTTTATGTTCTAATTGGTGTAAATGGTTCTTCGTGCAGGTGTGACTGATTGTTCTATGTGAAGGAAGTAAGGTCCATACTCAACTGGTTAGATGTTTGGAGAATCTAATTTTCGTGTTAATGGATTGGATACGTATTAAACGAAAACGGGCTTTCGTATACGAGGCATTATAAATCGAAACAGCAATTGGCTGGTATAAAATTTTTCGTTTCTTTTCGAGTGTTTAGTATTTGTGGGAAATTATATTATACACTCCTGACATGATGCTTACATGTTAATGATTCAATATCATAACAAGAATTCGTCTATATAATCATAGTCATTTTTATTTGCTTTGATACTTTAGTTTGCAGATAAATATACCTGCTAAAATTATGGGATTAATCGAACAAGCTTCATTTAAAGAATATTGAACAAAATGAAACATAAATTAAATAAAAAAAGGAGAGCTCAAACAACCCGTTCAAGAAAACATTTGTTACAAAATTAGAACCAGAACGACTATTGTGACCGTCTTAATTCCGTTCTACACGATACAACTCATGAAGACGTACATATGATGTCAGCCCTAATCTTCACCGTTTCCATTTTCTGCACTCTCTTGTGCGGCTGCAGCCATTAATTCATCGAAATTTGCTGTCTTCCCAAGAACTATCTCAATCTGTATACAATAAAAAAAAAAAAAAAAAAAAAAAAAAAAACCCAGATATATAAGGTTCAAAGACTATATATTTTATGTATATATTACTTGGGTAGTAACAGAATCGTCATAATAATCATATGAAGCTCCATTCACAAACATAGAAATATCAGTAGATAAATGACGATTCTTGTTGAAGAGACATATCAGAAGATGTTTTAGAGCTTATTATGAACACAACAGAGTAGACTCATCGACCACATAAAGAACTCTTATTCTTTGAAAGGATACTAAAACTCACCTTGGCTTTCTGGACGGGCCTTCCTCTTGAATCATCCTTTATCTCCACGGTGGATGTTGTGATTTCTACATGTTTTAGACGGAGATAAATTTCATTCAATGTCCTGAACTGTGTGATGTTTTCGTAATATTAAATTTGAAGTTAAAATTAGTAATGAGGTAAGAATAGCTTTTCGGAAACTCACTCTTCTCAACAGCAAATCCATTGTTCTTCAGGATTTCAGCAATTGAAACAACTGTTGAAATAGCTGCAATAACATGGTTGAATTAGAAAATCAGCCAAAAAAAATATATAAAAGAGCTACAAAAATTAAGAACGAGTGCAGTCAGGTAATCCACAACAGTATCGGAAAATGTAGAATACTTAATTTCTAGATCCATTGAGGTTCAGATTGTCAAATATTGGTTTAGGAAGGAGAAATGTCATTTATTGGCATGTAAATTGTTTTAAGAAATTTCTCGGTATATCTTGCTGTGAATAAATCAAGCACGTCGAACAGTTTCGTTCTATCAATGTATGAAAAACAACGGAGTAAACATCATCGACTAAGAGACTAAAGAGCTCCATTACAAGCTTGCACGTATTTTGCAGTACATTTCTCAAAAATCCACAACCTTTATGCCTTGTATTAAAATTTAAAAACGAACGAAGGACACAAAAACAATCGAAAACAAGTAATGGCAAGGAACGATAAAAACACGGGGACATTCCTTAATCGACGTGCCATTCATCGCATCAATAAATTGCTAGTCCATAAAACTCTTCAACTATATAAATTGCCAAAAGCAAATTACAACCGGATATAATAAACACATTCCTTCAAAATCATAGATTCGAAATGCACATATATCCGGAAATAATAGAAAAACCACACTCAATTATTCCAAATAGCTGGAAATTTACCCATTCCAAGTGCTGAAAGCTCGACCTCATCGTTCTGCTGCAAGTATCTCTAGAAAAAAAAATACAGCTCGAATCAATAAAAAAAAACCCTAATTTTAAAATCGGAATCCCAATTCGAACAATCAATTACAGATACAGAAAAAAAAAAAAATTCAAGTACCTTGGAGAGATTAACGTAAAAGAAGAGGGGCTTCTTAGTATTGGAGACTTGAATACGGTTCTTCTTCGGGGAATCGGCGATGTTTATCTTGTTCACACCCTCCGTTATCTCTTCCATTTGAGCCATTTGAGCAACGAACGATTTGTTCTGTTGTTTTATTTGAATTTGCTCGCACTCTCTTTCTGGGTTGGTGTCTGTAAGCCAAGACAAGGGTTTTAGGGGAGCTAGGGCTTTTATTTTTAACAATTTGGGAATTGGGCTTGTTTGTTTATATGGGGGTGTTTGGATGTAGTTTTGAAATTGTTCCAGGCGAGAACAAGATTTTCCAAGACCTGGCTATTATAAGTCAAATTAATTTGGATTGATTTAATTCGGCTCTGGGTTATAATAAAAATAATAATTTGGATTGTTATAGATTTAATTAATTCTATATTGGCTAATTAATTATCAGTCAATTAAATGTGATTTTTTTTTAAAAGCTATAACCCAGCAATAATTACGTCCTAATTTGTAGTATTTTAAGAATAAAATCTTCTTTTTAATTTTTAGTAGCCACCTTCAAAATTAATCGCATTTTTTTATCATGGGCATGGGTTATACTTTTTCCATATTTGTTAATTTACTTGTTATTTATTCAACCAAATTCAATATATATTTGTTTATTAACAAGTGGATCTCTATTCTTACGGATTCAAATACTTTTTGGTCGTTTAATCCGCATCTGAGCAATAATAAGCGGACATTTTCCTTTAACTACTTCAAACACGTGGCAGTAATATTCGGCATTCTCTACTATTACGGATTCAAAGATTCTTGAGTTGCCCGATCGACATTTGAGCAGCATCACATACACTACTCTTTGAATGGAGATAAAATATATAACCAATTCAATAACTTATCAATAAGGGAAAATACTATAGAGGAAAAAAGAAATCAAGACCAATTAGCACAAATTCTTTATATATATTACTTATGTTAGTAAATCAATGGAAAACAAATTTATTTCATAGACTACTTTAATATCATTGACATGCGTACATACATATGCATACAAAAATACTTGTATATATATAATCTAGGGACCGATATAAAATAACACACGGTTTTCGACGGAATTGCTTAAATAACTTGAACTGTAATCTGCCTAACATTTTTTATAAATTCACGTGCATCGCACGGGTCAAATCACTAGTATACATACATAAATACTTTATATTTTTAATTTTTATCCAAACTTTGCTCGACTAAACTACGAAGAAGTGAAATGTTTTTAAGCATAGTTCATAATAATTAAAATTTCTCCAAGTGAGAAATTATTTGCTAGTAATTAATTAACTAGTAAGCACCCCTTTTAAGCATTTGATCATAGTTGTTCTCTATTATTGACTCCATTCTCTGCAGAAGAAGTTGCTGCCTAAATCTCCTTATGAATGCCTCTGCACTTTCATTGATGTCCTCCGTTGACTTCTTCTCCGCCTTCTTTGGCGGCGGCGGCGCCGCCACTTTCCCACCGCCTCGTCGTCCGTCCACCGCCGCGGGCTTGTCCCTTAAATCCATATTCATATTCTTTTTTTTTTCTTTGTGGATGCTGATTTTGTGAAACTCTACTACTTGCAATGCATAGAGAGAGGGAATTAATACATTATTTATAGATGACAAGTTTGAGCTACATGATTGTTTAATTGTATTAAATAATTAATTATTAGTGTTATTATCATTGCCACAAATTAAGTATCTCTACCTAATAAGAGAATACCTAAAAGTAGTCTATATATAGCTCGTTAGGTAAATATTTAAACATTATTTATTCATTTATTTTTGCCTAAAATATTTAATCTTTTTTGTCTAAAAATGATACATATTTGGGGAGAGGGTGCCAATTATTTGGGAAGCTAAGTTTGTTAGGTAAGAATCTATCCTTTAATTTATTAATAGAATCATTCTTTTCTTATACTTTCTGCAGTCTTGGACTAATTCATTATTAGGGACACCTAATTTTGTGTCGAAATTTCTAGAATGTTGGTATTTGTTTGAAATAGTGATATATGCAGGTTGATCTGTGATTCAGTCTTCTAGAAGCTGAAGAATGTATTGATCGAGAGGAGCTCAAGCTCAAACGGTAGAGAATGGAGCAGCTCAAGCTACCAACGACCGAAGAGTTGATGAAAAAACAGTTTCAGTTTTTTCTAGTGTGTGTTCTTGGTGAATTTGTAATACTCTAGTGTATTTTCGACATTTTGCCAATCCAAAAAGAAAGTAAATAAATTAGGCATCATCTGTTTTGGACATTAATCAATGACAAATAGCTTAGTAATTACTAATTAATCACCGTTAAACGATTTATATATTCATCGCAAACCTCCACGAACAATAGTACAAAATATATATCTTACGTGGCCGATTTCAAAGCTTCTATGCTTAAAAACGAAAGCATCTTCGTCTTTCTGCAAGCTTGCTGAGCTGGACTTATCATCGTGTCGAATAAAAATGCAGTTTATTCTATGTTACACTCAGTGCAACGTATCTAACCGCACACGTGTGTAGATATATATACCACACATTTTTAAACACACTCGTATGTAAACGTGCATGATTATGTATAAATTATAAATATATAAACGTGGAATCTACAATACCGACGAAATGCAAGAAGGCGGACATATCGAACCCGAGCTAGTGCCGTAAACTTCCCAACAAAAAGACTGCGCAATAATCATCTCGGAAAACGAAACGAGCTGAATATTTTCCAAATATATTTTTTTACACGGATGGCTTTCGCTACATGACAAAACGATAGCATCCTCTGTTGCTGATGTGCCTTTGATGTTTCGGAAAGAAACACTGTCAATTATCACTGCTGAAGTCTGTATTGTAACAAACAAAAATATATATATTTCTTGTTAATTTGAGTATAGCCAGAATATTTACAGCAAATTAAAATAATTAATACCTGATTTAAACAAGGGATTGGAGAGTCGCAGTAATATTGATCGATTATAATCGGATTCGATACATTGTGCATTTGTATATTCTGGAAGGTGATTTTCCTTGCAAAACCGCTGCCTCCCTGAGAGAGACTTACGAGTTTTAAACGAGGTGTGTGAATGCGAAAATATATGGGAAATAAATTGTAATTTTTTTTTTATTACCTGCCATGTTTTTATTCGGACCCCATTTTCGGTATTTGTCAAAACTGCCCCATCGACGACAACATCTCTCACTGCAGCAGATGAATTTGATTTTCCCAAACTTCCAATACTGAAAATATAAGACATTATTATTATAAGCTATATAGCTAATTGGAACAATTTTTACATTAAATAATATATATATATACCTAATACCATGGCCTGGTCCACACACAATGTTCTTTATACGAACACGTGAAGAATTGCCGACTATGGATATACAGTCATCTCCTGCCAAAAAAAAAATCAGACCAAAAAGAAAAAAAAAAAAGTTAGAAATTTCAAGAATTCACAGAACATATGATTTTACTTGACATTTTAAAACGACACTAGTTAGGCATGTATATAAAACGAACGCTATTTAGTCAGCCAAGAAAAGGTATGCATGCTGGTCTTTTTTGTAAGACGCAGACGAATTTTCGTTTCTCCGTTATTGAAGGGTAATTTGGTAATAATCGAAGAACAAACCTGTGCCGATAATGGCATCTTTGAGTTCAAAATGTGTCGACGCACTTATGTGGACCCCGTCGGTGTTAGGACTATCGGCAGGAGCTGTAACTCTCACACCAGAAACTGCAACATGCACACAGTTAGTAAACGCCACGTGCATTTGTTGACTGTTAACCAGAGTAATATCTCTGACTTTCAAGTTGTTGCATTTATGGAAAGTAATCGCCTGCATCATTTTCCAATCGACCTTAAAAATCAGAGTAAATTGCAAAAGAAAAAAACAAAACAATAATCATTGTGTTTTTTTCGAATTGCCAAGAAATATTCCCATGTTATATTTATTACCATAAACCCCTCAAGCGTTAACTTTCAATATTAGGGGATTATCCCAATAGAAATACATACGGATTTTTTTCGACAATTAGAATAATACACGGTGCAAAATGCAAAAAAAAAAAAAAAAAAAAAGGCAAGGAAATCAAGAAAATCAAATTAATGCAATCATTACTAACCGTTGGTGCATGCGTGCAAGGCTGCAAATAAAATAAAGAAATCATTATATGACCGTGATTGTGAAAAAATACGATAAAATAAGATCAGTGTACATTTGATTCGTTGATCTTGCAAGACCGGGCCCACCATATCTGCCCCTTCCCATCAATTATTCCGCCCCCATCTACTGTGAGATGCTTCACTCCATGAAAATAGAGCCACTTATGTACATTCGAACCATTCCATACCTCAGGATCACGGGGTGCAACAACAGTACCAGAAATCTATTCGTATATATTGAAATATTTTATCAATACAAATTTCGTGTGATCAACAACACAACACTCTATAAATTGCATATATATTAGTACTTATTAGTTCTGAAATACAATTTTGGAAGAAAGTATATTTGTAAGGGAATTAAGCTCTTACTCTTAGTGTCACATTTGACTCGCAAGGCCCCGGAAAGTCGATAGGTTTTACTAGATACGATTTCCCTTTTGGAATCACAATTTTCACGGTCGATGGTATCGAACATGCTACCTTCCAAACATTTTGCATAATCTGAAACATCGAAAAAAAAATTACTACAAGATTAAGATACAAAAGATTTTTATTTTTTATTTTTACCCGGAAAATAAAGGATGCATTTCTCACTGATTATATCTAAAGATCATACAAAATGCTTTCGATTACTACAAGAGAACACAAGAATAAAATTACCTTCATTTATTCAGTGAAAAACCGATCGAAATAAACAAAATTTAGTCAAGAGTCTAAATCTTAAGTTGCATCTGATAACAGTACAGAAGTAAGGGCTCGCTCGAATTTTCCGACGAAACAGTGTATCTAAAAACATATGGCTTGTAGTTAATTTCTACATTATAATCCAAATGAAATTGATGGATTATAACATACTTGTCATAAAACCAAACGCATGATTTTCTTCAACAATGTGAACTCTCTCATTATGAACCCTAGCAATCCAGCACAAAAACCCCCAAAACGAATTGAAAATTCCACAATCACTAAATCAAAATAATTAAATAAACACACTTTCCCACGCAGTAAAAAGTGTACGATAAAAATGAAAAGAAAATTAATAATAATAATCGAAATGTTGATTAATACCTTGGTGTTATCAGTAATTCCGTCGCCATTGGCACCAAAATCATCGATGTTGAGTACAACTTTTGACCTGCTGAAATTGTTTTCGTAGAGCCCAGATGAGGGGAGCTGAATTATTGGATCAAAACCATTTGAATTTGGAATATTCGATAGCAGATAAATACTGATGTATAACAGCATTTGAAGAAAATAATTTTTGAAATAACAAGTGCAGAATGCATTTGAAGAAGAAGAAGATATCAGCTTGCTCATCTTCTTTTCGCCGGAGCACGATGAGAGTATAATTTTGAAGGTACCATCATTCATCAATCATGTATGTATAATAGGCTTTTTTCACAACTGGGCACGAATTTTCATAACTTTTATTAATATTTTATTATTGTGTTTTGACTTTTGAATTTATTTGGTTGTGTCGTATTATCTATTGAGTATTTTAATTTTAGATGAAAGCAAGAAAAAAAAAAAAATCATACAATTCGATTCGATTCTAGAATAAATTCTAGTAAAGATAATATTTGGTTATTTATACTAGGTCTATCTATGTAGCTTGGACACAGAAATGGCGATACGCGAAAGCGGAAAAACTGACAAGAAGAAATGGTATGTCCAGAAAATGAGAATACAGAAACTCAGGAAGAATGTGTAAATATTAGAAGTATATGAATATGTTATATAAACATGTATATGTTTTTATTCACAAATATTATTGATCATTAAATTATACAAATAATGAGTCAAACAATAAAAATATTTGAAAATTAACTACTCTAACATGTTTTTAACTTTTCTAAAATTGCAATATGGTCCATAAGATGTCCGACAAGTGTACTTATACGTCGGATATGAAATGTATCTGCAAGAAGTTGAAGTTTCCGTGCTACATAGATATGTACTAGTAATTTTTTTTATATATAATTTATCAATAGCGTACATATCCTTAAAGTGATTATATATTATGTTATATGAATAACAAAATTAGGTTATATTTGCAAAATTGCGTGTAACAGTAGATGTCGATGATTGTGAATAGTGGTAAAAACTAGACATATAGAATCGAAATTGGTCTTTTTTCGATTTTTTTAGAATATGAAAATGACTTTCCATTTTGATTTAAAAAAAATATGAATCCTTTCAAAATTAGGAAACTTCAGAATTTCGATTTTTTAGAAAATCTTATCACATTTATAGTTTGCACGTATGTTGTGAAAATATTCGAAATTTTCTATTTTTGAAGGAAACATTTCAAATAAATGTTTATCAAATAAAAAAAATAGATTTTATCTAATAATTATACAATTATATATATATAACTTTTTGGTTTTTTTTTCTTTTTTTTGTTTTAGAAAAAAAATTGCGATTAACAAAAAAACAATTGAAATCTATCCAAAAGTGAATTTGGATCAATTGGACTTGGGAAAATTACGACTGTCCCTTCAAGTAAGGTCTATTTACAAAAACAACCCTCATTTTGCAATAAATAAGTCCACCTCTTGAAATTTGTAAATTTTTTTTTTTTTTTGAAATTTGTAAATTTACTTAACACCCTTTTGCAGGGGGCAAATGTAAGAAATTTACAAATTGCAGGGGATGGATGTGATTTCTCAAATAAAAGAGTTTGGTTTGTAATTACACTTTACCTCAGCGAGGTAGTTGTAATTTACCCATTGTACTTTATAATTATATTATGCGATTATTTTGTAGGCCCCCCTCATTTCTAAATTATATAGAACTAACTACCAAGTGGATTACACTCTAGGTGAAACCCCCCTCATTTAGAAAATATTTTGACATACCCCTCTGGGCTACCCTGAAGTTCCTATAATACCCTTCTAAAATCAGTTTTAACCCTAGCCACTCACGGTCTCTCTCTTCTTCTCCCAGATTCAAAATCCCGCCTCTACAAACCTCTCACCGGCGAAATTGCTTCCCGGAGCCATAACTCTCTCTCCGGCGGTCGGAATTCGATGGTTTAACTACCGTTGGATTCCTCTCGTCGAGCTCTTTCTTTTGGTGGTGATTTCATTCAGTTTCGAGCGCGGATCTGTTTCTGCAATTTTTTTTCATTCGAGAACGGTGGTCTTGCCGGAGCTTTATTTTGTGTTCCACCCGTCGAAATTTGACGGGTCATCCACCGTTGAATTCCTCTCGTCGGGATCTATATTTTGATGGTAATTTCGTTTATTTTTATCTTTTCAGATTTATTTCTATATTTTTTTTGCATTTCCAAGCAATAACCTCTCTCTCTATCTCTCGATCTCTTAATGTTTGGTGATTTTTGAGTGTTTTGATGTTTTTATTCAAATTTGTTGATTTGCACTAAAGTAATTTCTTTTTGTTTTGATTTTGCAATTGCAGTTTAATGAAGGTCATTGATCCTTTCCTTGAAGGTGTCAAATTTTTGTTTTTTGAAGTTACATC
>NW_012194777.1:1181131-1208608 GCF_000504015.1 Erythranthe guttata
TATCAATCTTTAAAAGTCCTCTACGAGTTTTCCAGTTTTCTCTTCCGGAGTTGAATTAACTGAATTCATAGTTCCATTTCACTCCTACCAATTTGTCAAACTTAGAAATACATTTTATTTTGTTAATTAATGTGACTAATTCCCATATGTCCTTATTTGTTTCCTTAACTGATAAAGTTCATACATACTCGATTAATGCTGCTTCACGACTCTCGTAATGACGACGGGATCAAGAGTTTCTTCCAAGAGGTTCACGAGTTATATATCAAGGCAAGTTCTATTTCATGATTCGTTATCATTTTTTAATGTCATTAATCAAATACTTTTACCTTATGTTGCAGCACAACATTCGAAGTCCCCTTTAATAGAGTTGCTTTTATCTATCCTAGGTGTATATATTTGATTTCTAACAACACCTTCACCTACCTGAACTGCTTGAAAATCTGATATCAGCAATGCAAGTGGATTAGGTGAATGTGTAAGATTGATCAAAAACATTAAAATCTTGGAATAGATAGATAAAAAAATTGATCGATTGAGAACCCAAAATAATGTGAATTTAATTTAACAAAGAACAAGTACTTCGCTTGCTCCCTTTTTTTTTTTTTTTTTTGTTATCTTGTTTCTGATTGTGGGATTTAATAAAGATTATGAGTTGTGATTGCGAAAGAAAGTGTCTTTTTTTTTGGTGGGGGGCGTAATAACGTAATAAAGTCTTTTTCCTCTTCGATTGAGTGAGAAAGAGAAACGATGTGAAGTTCTGCTCTGTCAATTTCCACCTAGCCTGCTTTTAGAAAGACTTGTGGCTGACCTTTTTGTTTCCACTGTCTTCGTAAAATTCGAATAGTTTCAATGCTAGAAAGATTCAAGTAGTTTTCTAATGCGAGTCGAATTATATCAATCTGTAGAATTTATTTTTCTCTTTCTCCTTCTCCTTCGAGAAAGGAACACATAGAACTATTCAGTGAATGCATATAACAAATTTGATGAACTACGAGCCTTCATTTTAACAGACTCTTCTCAATCCCCTCTACCTACCCGGAAGTCGCATCACATCATCGCATTTCGATACAAAAGTTCGAGCCCTCGCTAGAAAATACATGTGAAACCCCTTCTCGCCCGTTCTACCGTCGTCGTCTTCAAAGGTGTGCTATGTTAACCAAATTACTTTCTCTCTCAACTTTGTTGTATCAACACATTCAAGTAAATGTTTTTTATTCAAGGATAAGTATAATTGCAACATGATTTTTAATTTTTGTTAATATAGTATTATAATCCCTTTATTGCCTTTTTCCATGTTACAAAAGACATGATCTAATTCTAAAACTATAACAATGTAAAGAATTGGCATGGATCTGTCTTTATCATTGCTAATGGGATGAAACTTGGCGCATTTGTGAGTATGATGTGATGTGTTATATTGATATACAGCTGGCTATCTCGTGACTTAATTATCATTTAGTTAACTGTCAATTAACTTATGATTATATCTTATTACTATTAATTTCATACTAATTTGTGTGTCCCATTCCCCATAAGCATATGACTTTCTTTTTTTACAAGGGAAATTAGATAAAAATTCTATCACTTGGTTGCAATAATAAAGGTAAGGACTAATTAAAGTTCATTTATTTTGATTTTGATTTTAGCCAAGTTCCTCTTTTGTGTATCCTTTAATTATTTTTTGCCAAATTTACCCCTACAGATCATTTTTAGTTGGATGATTTCAATCAGTTGAGTCAACTAATTTCAGTCAACTCTCTCTTCTCTCGAGTTAACTGGTTTTTCGAGTCAAATGCTCAATCGACTTAACTGAGTCGACTGAGTTGAGTTAACTGAGAAGAGAAGGCGGGCGTATTAGCACTTGAACTATAGCGTTTAAGAGGGTGAAGGACTTTTAACTAACATAGTGTGATAGTATTTTGTTTGGCCAAATTACGGCCGTCCCCTGAGATAAGGTAAAATTACGAAAACTCCCTATTGTTTGGGTAATTACAACCACTTCTTCAAATATGTATTGTCTTACGAAAAAACCCTCTCCCAGTAGGTAAATTGAACACTTAAATTGAACAATGTAAAGATGGACGTGTAAGAATATACATAGTTGAGGGTGGTTGTAACTACCCAAACAAGAAGAGTTTTTCGTAATTTGACATTGCCTCGGGGCTCAGGGGTGACTGTAATTTGCCTTTTTTTTTTTGGGTAATTTGCCTTTTGTTTTTTCTTTTGTTTTCTCAAATTACCCCCTTTTTCAATGATGTTTTAACTAATTAGGGCTTGTTTGGCATGATGTTATTGATCGAAGATCAGATTAAGGTCTTAAGCTCAAGTGACTGAAAAATATTTTCTTATTGTTTTTTTAATTTAATAGCTATTTTACAAGGTCACATGCATTGTCTAATTATTCAAGCAGATCTCTGAACAGTGAGTTAGTTACTGACCCATAGCACAATTTAACAGCTCGTTTGACTTTGACCATTAGTATATAGTGATTGTCAGTTGACAATTCTTCGTAGGTTTTGGTTACTTTGGTATGTCAATAAATCAATAAAATTGCTTCCTAATTTTTTAACCAACTTTAATTTATTTAAAAAAATAAATTAAACCAAAGTTGAAGTTACCAAAAGTAACCAGAATTTGACTGAATGCGCCATGGATCATACATTGATGCCATTTTTGTTCCAATGTTTAAAGTATTCAAAAGAAAGTTATTATTTTTATTTTTTATTATTAGTTCTTAATTTATTGGTTTGGAGCATTGCCAGTATATACGTTGGTTGAGGTCAAACTTTATGACCTAACTACCTAATATTAAATAAATTATATAGCAGACATTTTCAATACTGCCATAATTAATTAATGATCATCATCAGTAAATTAATGACAATAAATAAATTATATAATGATTTATTCTCACCGGTTGTCTATATATTTTTAAAGTATGTCAACGTATCAATCAATAATTGCTTTGATAATTTTTATTACTCCACTAATTTATGATAATTAAATGAGACAAAATTTGCAATATATTTTATTTTTCTAACAAAAGAACCTGCAATTGTAAATAACTCACAAACTACACCCGAATGATTGATTCTATTTTGATATATAATAGGGTACGGGGTGGTTAGTATGATTAAATTAAATATACAATTTTACCCACAAAATATGGATAAATGATAATAATTAGGTCGACTAAATATTTTATTAAGGATTAGATCAACTAGAATATAGACGAACCTGCTTGAAAATGACATGCATTTTTTCTCTAAATGTTCTCAACTCTGATGAGCTTAGCTCAATTATTATCTCTTGAACATCTTCTAATCAATTTAATACAAATCGAGCTCGGTCCCGCAATTGTCTAACTGTTGGAGCAAGTGAACCAGTGTCAATTGATACAAGTTCGAATCATCATACTAACGATCGCTGAATGGAGCTTGTGTTGATGGGTGATTTGCTGCAATCCGGCGAGAAATTTATCAAGCTCATAGTACCTTCTAAATATCAGTTTGGATTTTGGAATCATTTGAGCTTGTGTTGATTGGCGAGCTGATGCAATCGGGCGAGAAATTTATCAAGCTCATAGTAGCTTCTAAATATCAATTTGGATTTTAGAATCATTTGAGCTTGTGTTGATTGGCGACCTGCCGCAATCGGGCGAGAAATTTATCAAACTCATAGTAGCTTCTAAATATCAATTTGGATTTTGGAATCATTTGAATTTCAACCCTAGTAGAAATGTACACCTAATACACGGCATCTTGTAACCTAACAAATCCTTAAACGTCGATTGAATATGTTCAAAATCAAATATGTCATCGAGTTAACTCGTGTTCAACTCGATTATAGCTCGTTCGAGTTGCTTAATGCTTATCAAACAATAAAGTTCAAACACACCTCTGAAAATCAAAATATGTCATCGAGTTAACTCGTGTTCAACTCGATTATAGCTCGTTCGAGTTGCTTAATGCTTATCAAACAATAAAGTTCAAACACACCTCTGAAAATCAAATATGTAATCGAGTTAACTCGTCTTCAACTCGATTATACCTTGTTCGAGTTGCTTATCAAACAATGAAGTTCAAACACACCTTTGAAAAATTCTATAGAAAAATCAAACAAGCTTCAACAAACAATTATGCGGTTCGATTCGATAAACGAAGAAAGAGAGAATCACAGAAGCTTAAGCAATCTCCATTGATAAAGAAAGATGAACACACACACATATATATTACACCCAACTCTAGAAATTATCAACGAGAAAAAAAAAAAAAAAAAAAAAACCTATTCCATAAATCCCTAAATTCTACAAACGAAGAGATCAAACCAACAGAATCCAGAACAAAGATCATTCGATCTTTTTCATTCATACAAGTTTCAAAAAATTCCCCCACCTCAATTTTCCGTCGAGATCGCTGCAAATCATCACATCACGCGCTTGCCGGACTTGGCCGGCCGGCGGCGCGTCTTCTTACTCTTCCCGAAACCGCTGCAGAGTCCGCAGGCGGAAACCTTGGGAGACGGCGGCTCAATCGCCGGCGACACCTTTCCGGTGCGGAAACCCCGTCCGCCGTTGGATCGGCTCCGCTCGATCGTCAACACCGGCGGCGGCGATGGATTCCTCACTCCGGCAGCCGAGGCGTCCGGCACGGCGGGGGCGGCGGCGGAGGAATCCTCTTTGCTCTCCTGTTGAGCTTTCTCGCTGATTTCCTTCTCCAGCTTCTGCTGATTGGCGAGCTGCTGCAATCCGGCGAGGAATTTATCGTCCCACACCGATCCCGACGAGCCTTGCCTCCTGAACGATACAGCAGATCTCTGTAAACCCTCCATAAACAACAACCTTCTGTAAGAATTTTCCCCCCCTTTTTTTTTCTTCTCCGTTTGATGATGGGTGGTGGTGGTGGTGCTAATTCAGAGATGGAATTGAGTAAATCACTAAAAATATATAATTCAGAAATGATCTGTGGACTTTCTGTTATAATGTGCAAGTATATATGTGTGTAATTTGTGTGTGTGTTTGTGTGTGTGAGAGAAAGAGGAGAGAGAGAGGGGTAGAGAGAGAAAGAGAAAGAGAAGAGATAAGAGTGAGAATGTGATGTGGGTTGGTTGGGGGAAGAGGCCACAATGGGGCAACTTAGTCAATGGCTATTATTTATTTTGTTCCCACATTTTTAATTATTTTATTATTATTTACACAAGTTGTATTTGTGTGAATCATGAATAAAGGCATTAATATGGTCGATCTTTCTTCATTTTAAATACTAATATAATAATAAATTTAATTCTTGTACATTAAATTTGGACACAAATATATATTCTTGAACAAAATGGTGCATGAAACAAAACAAAAGGGAGAACATGGTAGAAGTTTTCTTTGATGTTTAATGTATAGATTTAACACAAGAAACATTCATATCCAAAAATTGGAATCAATTACAAGTGTGTGTGTGTGTGTGTATATATATATATATGTATGTAATTTTCCAAATTTTTGTTGTAAAAATGATATTTCATTTATGTATATTATTATTGTTCATTCTTTATTGGTATAAAGTTGACGTCATCAAATAACCTACCGAATCGAAATATAGTTTCACGATAAATGATTGGATTTGTCATGTCCATTACTTAAGGCCCGTTTGGCTGAGCTTCTTCGTAAACATCTTAAAAATTGCTAGATTTGATTAATTTAGGAATTTGGTGGGGTGTGAGATTTTGAATTTAAATTTATAAGTGGTGAGGTAAAGTTGGAAAAATAGTGATTAATGTATGTATCATGAAATTCTAATAGGGAATAAATGATGTGCATTTTATTTGCAACGTCTCTATTGACTTGTTTGGTTTGACCAAGTTACCTGGGCGGTGGCTCTTAGCCGACAACAAGTCAAAATAGCAGAATTTCAATTATAAAATAAAATAAAATAATTTAATGAAATAAATAAATAAATCAGATCTTATTGGTATAAATTTGATGGCTATGGTACATTAATTTTGCATCTTTGTAATTGGATCTCATGAATAAAAAGCATCGACAAAGGAGATTTTAATAATAAATGATTTAGAACTGCAATTCTTATTGCATGCATCAAATATGTTTTTTTTTATATGTAATTAAAATATGTTAAAAGAATGTAATATTATAAATAAAATATAAATATTATGAATATTATCGATAGCAATGTCAGAGAATATTTGAGTATGGGCCTTGAGTTTGGGAATTGGGCCCATCAAGATAAGTCACAGAAACTTATGGTGTTAAATTTGGACTCAAATAAACATTTTTAACACATAATAATATTCTTAGTGTTAATAATTTTCAAAAATTATAATGGAATTGGAAATCGGAATATCATGTACATTCCAATTTCAATCCAAAATATTTTGGAAAAATCAAAAATTAGAATTGACGAAATCTAGGATAAAAATTATTGTCCAAAAACCGTTTTTTTTTTCCTCTAAAATCTACGAATTCGTCGAAAAATTCAATTCCAATTTACACCCTTGTTTCCATCATAAGTTCAGTGTGCTGGCTCAACAAAAGCTCGAACTCGAATTTTTCGAGCTCGAGGTTTCGAAAGAGTGGAGTTCTTAGTTGTCTGTGAGCTCGCGAGCCGACCTTTTTATTTATTTTTATTTTAAATATAATTAATAAACAAAATAAATAGTAAATTCGTATAAATAATTTAAAAAGTTAAATTACATGTCATTTCTTTTATTTTGAATTTGTTATTATAATTTATAATAATATTAATAAAAAAAATGCACAAAATGAGTTCACGTCCAAAAAGATTTACTAGAAGAGCTCGAGTTCGAACTCGAGCTGATCAAAATAGATTCAAGCTCGAGCTCGTCAAAAACGCCAAGCTCGGTTCGAGCCAATCAAAATGGATTAAAACTTGAGCTCGCCAAAATAGCGAAGCTCGGTTCGAGCCGATCAAAATGGATTCAAACTCAAACTGGTCAAAACATCCAAACTCGGCTCGTTTACACCCCTACGTCACACTACACTCACCCTTCAATTTAAAAATCATTTGATATCTTGATTTAACAACCAATAGATTTCATACATGTTATGCTATTGTATCTTGTAACCTAGCTCACCTCACTTTCTTGTGTTAATCATTGATTCACCTTTTTGAAGGAAACCTCACGCACCATGTTGTGGCCCATTTCCACAAAAACCAACCGATACAAAAATAAATATATATATTTCTCAATAATTGAATTCAAAATTATTATTTTCTTTTTTGATCTTTCAGACAATGTGATTGCAGACATGCACGGTTAAGAAACTTTCCAGGGTCACTTGATTCTTTTTCTCTGTTTGTTGTTATTTGTGATAGAGACCTCTCTTCTTTGAGCCCTTTCCCCCTAAACTCCACTTGGCCTTTTCAGCTTTTTCTTGATTTTTTTCTTTTTTTTTTTTGATTGTGGGTTTTTGATTTTAAGGGGTTTTAGAGATTTTTGCTCATTGAGGGCTAATTGGGAATTCTTGATAAAGATTCCATTTTTCAGGTTGAATTTTGCTATTGGGTGCCCATTAAGGGCAAGTTTGTTGGGAATTCTTGAAAAAGATTCCATTTTTCAGTGTGAATTTTGCTATTGGCTGGCTCGTTAAGGGCTAGTTTTCTTGGCATTTTTTGAAAAAGATGAAATCTTTCAGGGTGAATTTGCTAGTGGCTGCCCATTAAGAGGGATAATTTTATTGGGAATTCTTGAAAAAGATCTCATTTTTCAGGGTGAATTTTGCTAGTGGCTGGTTCATTAAGGGCTAGTTTTCTTGGCAATTCTAGAAAAAAGATTCCATCTTTCAGAGTTTTCGAGAAAAGTTGAGTTGTTTGAAGCAGGAAAGTTGACCTTTTAGGGATGATTTTTTTTGTTTGCAAGTGTTGTGAAGTATTGAATCCACTAATGGCTGCAGCTTTTAGTACAGACTCTTATCAATCTCAGTAGTGTTTTCACATTAGCTTATGTAAGCATGTCTATATGTTTCCGATCACTCAATTATTTGCCTAGTAGTGTAAACTCCTGTCTAAGCCAGAGCAAAGGAAAGAAAAACCATGCTCTGGGCAAACTTGCAGCTTCAATCACCCCACCACAAATCGAAGCACTCGTCACTCTATCCGAAAATAACAAAATTCCCTTCCCAAATAGCCCTTCAACAAATAGGAATTTTATCGGGCCGTTATCCGATTCCAGTATAGGGATAATCGGAGGTCTCTTTTCCGATTCCAGTCTAAATTTCTCCAAGAAACTCGACTCTAATTCGCCGTTTGTCGTTTGCAAAGACCCCCCTCTGAGAAATGACGAGCTAAGTTCATTCGCTTTTCCGTCCGGTAAAACGGGACCCGCACACAATGGTCATCAGAGTTCTATAGTGGAAAATCTAAGGCGTAAGAGGGTTTTTCTCGAGAAATCTGGAGTTTGTTGCATTGCGATGCCTTGCCACGTGTCGCATTTGTGGCACGACGAGATTAAAGAAGGATGTTCTGTTCCGTTTCTTCATATGGGTGAATGTGTAGCTAAGGAACTAAAGGAGGCGAAATTAAAGCCGATCGAAGCTGGAAGCCCTCTTCGTATCGGTGTTCTTGCCATTAATCCAACTTTGGTAGCTAAAGTTTATCAGGAGAAACTTGAACAAGAGGTATATATAAAACTTATTTATCCCTTTTGATTAATTTAGGTTCTCGTATATGTCAATCGAAATAATTTGAAGTTCGTCATTTCTTGATATGTTGTAAAATTAAGATAGTAAGATAAAAGCAAGAATCATTTTTTTTTGTAGCTGTAATAAGTAGTTAAAGAACGTTGCTCCAAAGAATCTTGATCATGGTCATAAGTCATAACTCATATGTTCGTATTTCAATTCCACATTCCGGAAAAGATGATTTTTTTCCCATTGATTTATAAACTTCTAATAACTATCGAGTTTTTCGATGATCCGTAAAATGATATATCTCGGGGGTTCGATATTATATTCGCAGGGTTTTGAAGTTATAATGCCGGATAAGGCAACCGTAGCACACATCGTGATCCCTGCAATTGAGGCAATAAGCAGAAAAGACTTTGAAGGAGCCCGGAATTTATTCAGAATTGCACTACAAGTTCTTCTCGTAAAAGCCGTGAACAAAATAGTTGTTGCTTCGGACGAGTTTCGTGGGCTTTTGCCGCCAGATGATCCGCTGTGGCGCAGGTGCGTGGATCCCGTGGACTCTTTAGCCCGATCGGCTGTTGAGTACGCACGAGGTAAATGAAGTTCATCATATATGTTCATAGTGTATACATTTTCATATGTATAATTATTTAATTTTTTATATTTGTTTTTTATATTTTTTGTTTCTGTAAAAACCAGTTATTCAGTAGTCTCAAGGGATTTGTGTGTATATTTGCAAGTTACATTTGTTTGATTAGAATTAGAGGGTTGGGAAAGAAAGATTGTGAGGTATAGATGTTGAAATTGTTCATGTATAAATAGTGAAATTCTCACAATTTTATATATGTTTTATGAACTAATAATATGTTTTTAATTAAAGTTGTTTGAGAAATTTTTGATCCAGAAAGCACATTCCAAAAAGAATCGAATCGAAACGAAAATCAACATATATGAACGGATCGAAAGTTGACCCGATTCGGACCAATCCAGATCGAATTCACATGGATCTATTGCATCTTTCACTCAACTTATGTGGTTAAATAACTCAACTTATTGGTTGCTATCTCAACTTATGTAGTTCAAAATTTGTTATACTCAACTTTCACACTTACACTAATTCACAATCACTTGGAAATACCCACTCCAACACATTTTTCACACACACACACACTCACGCACACTTTTGACACATGCATATATACTAGATTATTAGAAAAATCTTATATACTTATTGCTAATACAAATTACATATGATCTTATTAATTATTTTCTTTTTCGATTTTTTTTGGAAATTTTGGGGTATGAAACCCAACTTTACAATTTATGTTATTCGGGCTATGAAACCCGACTTATTGAATGTGGTTTGTTTTGCATATTACAATTAAGTATTCCCTCATTTCTATTTTATTTGTTGTTTTGAGCTGATGCACACATATTAATAAAACTAAATGTGCATGGATTCTAGAAAAATCATAATAAAATGATTAAAAACTCGTCTTCATTAATTGTTTCACCTAATTTTATTAAAAGTAGTAAGGGCAAATATGAAAAATAGAATAAATACTTCGTTAGAAATCTAAAATGACAACTATTTTGAAATAATTTTTTTTCTCTATAGAATGACAAACAAAATGGGAAGTATAGCGTACTTACAATTTTAACGGGTTAAAGTTAAAAATATTAAATAGTTATAACTATTAAGAGAATTTTACGTTTAAATATTATAATTTGTTGCTTATGTATCAAAATCTAGGAAACCAATATTTTTCGTCTATTAAGTTTACAATAATTTTTCACATTTGGTCCTCCTTGTTCTACAAAATAGATTTAGTCTTCCCATTTTAGAATTTTAACATTTTTTATTGGGTCTATTAGATATAACCCCCTTAAACATTCAAATAATAGGGATAGATCCAAATTTAAATTTGCCATTTTGATAAAAGCCCAAGCTTTTCGTAATTACATAATTACCCTCAATCAAATCCTACAAATCCCGTTACTTTACCTTTTGAAATAATATCAAATCCTTCGGCCCATAGTTGATTAACGAGATGCATAGTCGAATTACATCTGTATTAATATACTATCCCATATCATTTAATAGACTATCCCACTGGTATAATTTTACTATGGATCTCGTTAATCGACTATGGGCCGAAGAATCATCAAAACCCTAGATTTGAGAAGTGACGGCGGCGGATTTGTTTTTAAAATTAATAGACTATCTCATATCTTTTAATAGACTATCCCATGTATCTAATTCGACTATGGGTTTAGTTAATTGACTATTGGAAAAATAATAATATATATGGAAACTGAATAATATGTTTGTTTGAAATACTAATCAATTAGGGTAATTTTCCTTATTATATGAAAACGATTAGGGTAAATAATAATATATATGAAAAAATAATAATATATATGGAAACTGAATAATATGTTTGTTTCAAATACTAATCAATTAGGGTAATTTTCCTTATATCATGTAATAGACTATCTTATTGATCTAATTCGACTATGGATCTCGTTAATTGACTATGGATACCGTATTATTCAACCACATATAGTATATTAATAATTTCAATATAGTACATTAATCTGCTATGATAGTATATTACGGTTATAGTAGTGATATGAAATTGTGTTACAAACAATATACTACTGAAATGACAAGAACATTGAGAACTACACCAACGTAAAGTATTCCACATAACCAATAAAATAGTACATTAATAATCTCATAATTTCAATCTAGGGTTTTGATTAAATACATAAAACACATCATAACACAATCAAACCAATATGTCGAGTTAAAAAACTCTAGTACATTAATAATCTCATAATAGTATAATAAAATGAAAATGGTAGTATCATACGGTATTCATAATAGTATACTACTGTATTACAACGGTTTAACACTTAACCGAAGTTACCGAGCCATTACATCGTAAACACCTCTTTATAGCAACCAACCCACCAAACCTCAACAAAATCCGTACGAAATTCGCCATCGAAAAAACCTAAAATCATGAAACAAATTTAAAAATGCAGAATACTAAAAAATGATTAAATAGACTGCAAATACATTTGAATGATAATACATTAATATCATCAAAAATAAACTTAAAATGCAAAATCCATACGCTAAATTAAAAAAGACTATGAACTATATTTTAATGTACTACCCAGCACACTTAAATCGGCTGTTATAAACAAATAAACCAACTATCGATCGGGATAAAAACATGAACTCGACCACAGCGGACAATTATTCCGATTATTGCATAAACCAACTACGAAGCTCATATAAAACAACTCTGGTCCGATCTGCGTGAACCATCCTCTTCTAACTCTGTCAATCCTCTTCCAAACAAACATCATCGGCCAAAAAAAACGATATATATATGACGGAATAATTTTGTTAAAAAACGTTCTACTTCATATAATCAAGTATCAACACAATTCTTAAAAATTTCTAACCACCGTACACGACAATCATGGACATTGAGCAAAAAATAAAAACGAATAACGCATTCATACCCGCTTAACAACGTCCAACAATTAACAAACGCTCAAAAATCGATCCTATTTCCACGACGGTGCAGAAATCTTCAAAGACGATAAAACCCGCTGGAACGATGAAGAGAATCTTCAAAAAATATTGTACACGATTTGATATAACGGCCAATGATCTCACGTAAATTTATTCCGTGATTTTAGGCAACGTATCAGCAAATCTCAAATCACGTATTAAAGGAAATAAATGTCGTTTAATAATAAAACAGGGGTATTAAAGGGAAATTATATAATATATTTTGCCAAGTTGGCAAAATTGGGTGTATCTCAAAAAGGGGAAAAAAAATTGGATCTACCTCATTAGAAAATATGAATAAGGGGGTTTTCCCTAATAAACCCTTTTTTATTATCTCCATCAGCATCAAATAGGACACACGTCATTATCTTCATTGACATATAAACAGTAAAGTAACGAAAATAACAAAAAATGTTAAATTGTTGAAATCGAGGTAAACTTCCACCAAAAAATTCAATCCTCCATATCATTGAACTTAAGAGGGCAAAATTGTAATTAATCCAAAAATAAGCGGCCAGGAACCGCGGGTGCAGAGTATGAACGCTGCGACCCACAACACCTTCCAATTACACGGCGGAGTCCCCTGAAAGAGAGAGAGAAAACCCCCAAACAGAAAACATTTCCAATTTTTTGATTCTTTGGTCCGACGAGCTGCTAATCAAATAATTTTGCAGCCATTTCTGGAGAAACCGTAATCGATTTTTTCATAGAGCAAAAGATTCTCCGCGTATATAGATATATATATTGATCGATAGATACAGATATAGAGCGAGAAAGAAAAGGATGTCGCTAACGAGTGTGAAGATGTCGGAGG
This sequence comes from Erythranthe guttata, assembly GCF_000504015.1. The sequence continues at coordinate 1,194,194 of NW_012194777.1, forward strand.
ATGTGTGGCTGACGTGTCTGACCCATGCATTGTCCACTGAGACTGAAGAGATCATGGGTCTTCTTCTCGGTGATATTCAGGTTCTTCGATTCCCCCCCTTTTTTTTATTGGTTTTAATTTTGTATGGTTTCTGTTTTTGTTCTTTTTTCTGTTCCAATTGAGTTTTTGTGCAAGGAATTAGTATTTTTTGATGTTTCTGACCTAATGGGTTCTGATTAAACGGTGTCGTTTTTTCTGTTTTCTTTTTGATACTTTCCCACATTTTATGAGTTCTACCTATGTTAAATTAATGGCTTTATTTTTGTTACAAATGAGTTTTGTTAGTTCACATTTCCTCTAAGGAATTTGTTGTCTAGTTACCTCTTAGGTCTAATTTCAGTTGTGCTTCGGAAAGTGGGTTCTCGAAGAGAAATTCTGGTTGAGTTTATTCAGAGATGAGGAATTTATGAAGACCATGCCATATAGCAATTTTTTTAGGGTTCTGATTTTTTATGCAGGTTTCGTGAAATTTAAAGAGAATCTTGAACTAGCCTCATAAAGTCTTTAATTTCGACGTTGCTCATACGGACTCATATGTTAATTACCTTAACTTTATTACGGTTCGTGGTTTAGAATTTCATAAATTTGGTCCTATGAACTTATGTTCCGAAACGTTTAGGAAACTCGTAGATTTCGTCGTTCAATTTTGAAGCATTAAGGGCTTCATATATTGAAGTTCCGAAAGGCAACGGACTCAAGAATGGCGATGGATTTATTTACTGCAAAGTAATTAATGATTTTTATGTCGGCTCTCTTTGTTGTTTTTTGCTACATGTATTAGCTATAGCAATGATGAAAACATGTAATTATAGTTATTCTGTTATTGCCAAGTGTTGGTGAACGGGGCGTCCTTCATATTAATAATCTAGTTCGAATATTTATATCCACTTAATTGTGATTGCGTGTTTTCTTTACTTTTCTTTATAGCTTGGGGTGTCGTTCAAATATACATGCAGTTTCGTCCATTTTGTTACTGAAATTATATGCACTTGAATAAAATTAAATTACCCTGCTTTCTGTTTCAGATTTCGAAAAACGGTCATGCAACTGCATTGATTTGGGGAGCACTTCCTCAACCACGCTCCGACCGACAGAAAGATAGAGTCGAAACTAATCCAGAGCAGTTGACCGCTGCATCAGTTCATGCAGAGATATCCTTTTTTCCATGCTTAATAATCTCGTTGACATTTGAAAATTTGCGTAAAAATATGTAATATTTGAAATTTATATGCTAGAATTTTATATTCTTAAAATTGTTAATGAGAAAAGAATAAACTATTATAATCAAATTTTCAAGCTCGCGACTTTGTTCGATTAACTTTACAACACAGAATGACAGTGGCAACAGGAACTACAACTAGAGTGATTGGATGGTATCACTCGCATCCTCATATTACAGTCCTTCCTTCTCATGTTGGTGAGTTTTTATTTTTTATTTTTTTATTCTAATTAGTAGTTTCCGATAATGATTGAAAATGAAGGAAATCATTATTTATTGTTGATTTTTCTATGGTAATCAGAAATAAATGCTTAGGGATGGAATACAATTAAATTGAATGACCAAATTACCCTTTCATAATAAATAAGTATATTCACGACCAACGTATAGAAGATGAAAATATTTGACATAATGCTAATGCTGTCTTTTTACCTTTGTAAAGAGCTTGTTTTCATAAGTAATTTTATTTATATTCTTTTTAATTTTTTTATTTGTGGGATTTGTGCAGATGTGCGGACACAGGCAATGTATCAGCTATTGGATTCTGGCTTTATCGGGCTGATATTTTCCTGTTTCAGCGAAGACGCTCAAAAGGTTATTTATTGCTAATAACATTTTCCTCATTTTTCTTCGTTTATTTTAAATTGATTTAAATCATTATTACAGGTTGGAAGGATACAAGTCATTGCATTTCAGTCATTGGACGGAAAGCAAAATCAAATGATGAAAACCGTTGCTCTAACTCCCGTAATAAAAAGTTCCGTTATCGATGTTGAATCATCTATGAGTTCTTCGGAGAATACCTTAGTTGTGTTTGGCTCGAACAGAGGAGAAAATATGGAACAAGACACTGGAGATTCTTCTAGGGGAACTGCTATGGTTTCTAAGGTGCCTAAAATCATTTGTTTGAATTATTTTCTCCTTTTAGTCAAAATGCTTTACTTGGCTGCTGATGTGTGATGTGGCACTTCTTGATTGGCTTTTAGGGGGCGGGGAAATCTCCGCAGTTGGGAGGTTATTTTGCGAACTCTAATTCCAGAAATGGAAGTAGTAATTACAGCTTGAAAAATGCGATTCTTGATTTGGATCCGATGGATACATCGGAAGGTATGCAAGAAGCCATGCATCTGTCAAATTTGGAGATGAGGTAATGTGAGTATTTATCATTATATTATTCTCGTTTTTCTCTAACCGAGACCAGAAAAAAAGGGAATCTTTTTGAAGCAAATTTTAACACTGTAATCACTTAGTCCTCCTTTGGCTATCAAGATAACTTTAGCCATGATAAGATACACAATCCATCGAAAAGTTGTGGCTGCCCGAAAAGTTGTTGCACTAACCAAACATCAAATTATATGTAATTATTTAATTAATCATGGCCTTACCTTACCAACCAAACGAGGCCTTAGGTGATTAATTCGTGTTTTTGTTATGAATCCTATAAAAGGACATTGTTTTTTTGTTGGCAGTGGTGCAGAATATATCAGAAAGGAAATTCCTCTTCATGTTTTGCCGACACCCTCACTTCTCAGCCTCGATTCGCCTCTTTCGTCCTTTACAAATCTTCAACGCGTATTGTACGAAGAGGAGAAAACTGCATATAACCAAGCGTTGGAACAAAATATTAGGTAAATCTTATTAAGAGTACTCTTTCATTTTAATTCTTATTACCGAGTTTTTGATGGTATTGTTAATTATAAGCCGCCTCTTAATTTTTTTATTGATGCAATTCTGAAGGAATGGGAAAGTTCATCCTCTTTCTTTCATTCATCACTCATCGACGTACAAGGCTTCCATGTGCAAGATGATGGAATATTGGTAAGAATAGTTGACGAAAAATAATTCGATTTTAGCAATTTTCGGGGTTTGGTGATATTTTATATGTTACTCGTTGCAGCTTAAATCCTGCCATGAGTGCTCTTCAAGATCGCTTGAGAGAAAATGAAATTCAGGTAATGATCAGTCTTTGTATTCAGCTTTAGTCGTTTCATTCGCCTAGCTGGATTTTACACTTCATATTTGGCTTTTTTTTTTTTTAATAAATATCGAAACAGCTAAAATTGTTGGCCGAAGAAGCGAACATTTTGGAATCGGAGATTTCTAGAGGGAGCCCGTCAAATTCATCTCCTAGGTCTCCATCTCAAGTGCCTCGAAGCAGTGGTGTTCACAAAGACTTGTACCCTGCTGATTTGACCAACGTAAAAAATGTCGGGGGTAGCCGAAGCAGAAGAGGTTCTTAGTCGTGTATGTATACATATATGTGTGTGTGTATGTATCTCCTGTTTTGGTGGATCTTGTAGATTTGAATGATGGGTCTCCTCTATTTTTCTTTTCTTGGTTTGTACTATTCTATACTGTAATCCCTTTTTCTTTTCGGTCTTCTCCTGAAAGAAGCTGAATGTGGCGATAGGTAATCGAGTTTGTATTTTTTACATTTTGTGATCAAGTTTTGAGAAATTCCGACTGGAAGTGGTGAATGGGATATACTATGCTGAAATCGTGTTCTTTTGCGTGCGATTTTGCTACTCATTTTTCTTCTTGCTATAGCAATTTAGTGATTTACTCCTTTCTGTGTGTGTGTGTTTCTTCTTGCCATGACAGTTACTCGTGTGCATGAGCGCGTGTGTGTACGTGTTTCTTGTTGCCATGACAGTTTACTCGTGTGCATGTGTGCGCGCGCGTGCGTGTGTGTTTCTTCTTCCCACAATTTTGTTGTTTTGAAGACTTAATTTTTTTATCCCAGATTATTTATCATTTTAAAAAATGTGTTATTTGCCAAAAAAAAAAAAAAAATCCAATTATGCCATTTGTCACTCTTAGTTAATTGAAATATAAGTAATTGAGAAATAATTAACGTGTCAAGAGTACTTTAATATTTTTTTTGTATATTTTATTTATCATGTTAATATGTGAACAACAACAAAAAACGACTTGTTTTAGTTCATTACGATTAAAATATATTATAACTCTTCATTTTTATTATTTTTTCGGAGATTTTGCTTATTTACCGAAAAGAAAAAAACAGTTAAATTACAATTTATTTTACTAATTTTCAAATTTATATAAGGGATACAAATGCACCATTTAATAAACAATAAGAAAACAATTATTTCAAACAAAAAAGAAAATTCATTGCACGAAAGCAAAAAATATTTAAGGCCGAAATCATGATTTTCAAATCCTGGTATTAGGGTTGCTTGGATTGTGGGTGGTGCTGCTCGGATACGTCAACCCCTCCAAATCGATATCCGCGTTGCTTGCGCGGGTAGCGCCGCCCATATTGGTGGTGCTTCCAGGAAAGTTCATGGCGGCTGCGGCCGTGGAGTGGTGGCCGCCGGTGGTGTTGATCATATTGTTGTTGTTGTGATCAGCTGGTTGGTTGATTCCAAGAGTGTTCTTGACGGCATCGGCTGCGCCTTGTGCTATGTTTGCCGCCCCTAGTGCCGCCCCTTTGGCCAGGCTGACCGCCCCTTGCGCCGCTCCCTTTCCCACATCCGCCGCTCCTTGTGCTATGTTCTTTACCGACGATCCAGTCTTTTTTTTTATATTATATGTATGTTAAAATATCATCAACCGATGCTTTATTAGTGTATACTCCATTCGTTTCAAATTAGCTGTCGTCGCTATATATATTGGGATATTATTTGTTACTTTAAAATTTTAATGCATTTCTTTTTTCCAATTTTACCCTTATTAATTCTCTTTGATCACCTCATTTAATTACCTCTTGAAGAAAGTTGGTGCTTTGGCTGTCCGATTGCTGGTTTTGAGTGTCATCCCATTCCCTCCTCATCTACCATTATAGAACCAAAAGGAGAAATTAGTAAATTTAAACTAAAATTGAGATTTATTTTTTTAAAGAAACAAAATAAATTAGGTGAGGAAAATTAACAATGAAAGTAAATTATGAGAAGAATGGAAAAATAAATAAATTGAGAAATGTAATATTCATTCACAAACGAAAATTCCCGATCCTTTCCGATTACCACTACGGTACACGAATCACAGTCCATATATATATGCTCGGAGATAAAGAAATATTTCAAATATATAGAAGGTCATGTAATAAATTTATATAAACATACGGTTTAATTAATCATAGAATATAGAATTTTAATTCAAAATATATAATGCATATCGGAAAAAAAAAAAAAAAAAATCGATCGAAACAAAAACAAAAACAAAAAATATCCCTACCTGAGCTTGGCCTGGATATTTGTTTGGACCTTGGCCTTCCATTTTTCTTGTTCCTGTAATTTATCTTGGAGAAATAATAAAATTAAAAATAAAATAAGAAAATATATTATGAAAAGATTAATTTTTATTTGTGATGAATTTATAGAAATGTAGTAAGGCATTTTCCCGTTATAATCTCCGCCTAAGTATGTGCATCCCTTAACACATATGGGTGAAGAAACTGCGAAGAATGTTTCAAGCACTATTTTTATTTATTTATTTATTATTATTTTGTTTTTTATATTTATTTTTGTATTTGTTAGTCGTTATGAATGAAACTTGCTTATGAAATTAAAATGATAAATTAAAAAAAAAAAATTGAGGAAAAATGATAAATTAAAATTTATAAGCATCAAAATTTTTTTGTGAAAAAAAAAGGTAATCGAAACTAGAAGTCAACGGTCAACCTTTCTAAAATATTATGAAAAAAAATAATAAATTGTAAGGAAAAATATATAATTATTTAATATTTATAACAAAAGGGAAAACATAATTAAAATCAATATTAGGGTAAATAGCACTTAACCCCTGCGTTTACAAACTTTTGCAGATGACCCCCTTCTGCTCGTAATATCAACACATAAACCCCTTGTAGTTTAGGGGTAGCTTCCGTTAGTTTTTTTCGTCAAACTTAAGCATATGTCAAACTTCAAAGTATTTCTTTTGCAGATAACCCCCTCGCGCTTACATTTTCCCTTTTATTTCTGCAAATGATCCCCTTGAAATTTGACACAGACGGTTAAATTTAACGGAAAAACTAACAGAAGCTAGCCATCGTAAACCACAAGGGAGTTATGTGATGATATTACGAGCACAAGAGGGTCATCTGCAAAATCTTGCAACCACAGGGGTTAAAGTGCTATTTACCCTAAACATTACTTACAAATATAAAACCTTATGCCAACACTAACTCATAATCTCTTTTCACCCACGTAATTCTCTCAAGTCCTCATCCCTTTGTATATATTCTTCATATTTTGTTTAGGGAAAATTCGTAGCTCCAATCGTGCGCAGATCTGCCCTAGGTACGTATAATTTCCTTAATTTTTTTTTTTTAAATCTGTGATGTAATTGTTCTTTCTTTCTCGTGTGTTACGAACTTTAATTTTCGTTTTTTTTCAGAGGTCGATCTCGTGAATTTTAGGGTTTCAGATGGTAGATTCATTAGTTCGCCTTTTGTTTTTCCTTAAACTAATTGATTGATTATTCGCTGTTTTCTTCGTCTGTTCTTCCTACATTCGTGATTGTGTTTAATTTTCTTTTTAATTTGCAGGGGCTGATTAATTAGTTTTTTTTTTTATTTTTTTTTTATTTTGAGGATTAATTTGCATTGAAGTGGAGATATGAACTTGTGCTTTTAAGTTTTATATGTTATCTTGTTAAGTTCATAAAGTTTTGATTTTGATTTTTTTCTAAACAGTTACCACTTGAGGAAGAAGAAAACACACAACAGTTGTTGTAAATCTTCAAGATGCCGAAGGACGAAATAGTAAATTCCGCATCTTTCGACGAAACAACTACTACCCCTTGCTCGAAGGATTTGGGCAAGGACGATCGATGTGATATCTCGGGGTCCCACGTAGGCGACGTAACAGAGTGGGAAGAAATCCAGTGCCCGATATGTATGGAGCGCCCACACAACGCCGTCTTGCTAAACTGCTCGTCTCGCGACAAAGGCTGCCGCCCTTTCATCTGCGACACGCTCCACCCCCACTCCAACTGCCTCGACCAGTTCCGCAAACTATCCGCCACGTCGTCGTCGTCACGGGAATCCGAGATTGCCTGCCCCCTCTGCAGGGGTGCCGTCACCGGGTTCGACGTAGTGGGCCCCGCGCGGGTCTTCATGGACTCCCAACAAAGAGGATGCTCAGCGGAGGGGTGTGGCTTTGCCGGAAGCTACAGGGAGCTGAAGAGGCACGCGTTAGTCGACCACTTTTTCGACGGCGGCGAGAGCTTCTCCGACGAATCTGAGGTGTCCGACTTTGATGAGGACGAAGAGGATGAAGTTGTTTTTGGTGAGGCCTCGGCCTATTTCTTTGGGTCGGAGTATTACGGTAGGAACAATGCAATGAGTGTACCGTTGAGATCGAATGAACGGAGGGGAAATGGGTCGACCCGTTTGAGGGAAAATGGGTCATCACGGGATCGTGGGGAAAATGTACAGTATCGTTCGAGTTCGAGGTATTTTATACCTGGTTGAGGAGGAAAAATTAGGAGTAGCTATGTTAGACTTTCATTTTTCTTTGACGTGGATTATGTTACATTACTTATTGAATTTTATATCTTTTAAGCAGGATATTGCAATGAGGAATGATAACAATCATAACGCTAATTTAGAATTGTTTTTATGTTATTAAAAAAAAAAACTCGATTATCGATGAGGAACGATTGTGCAATATTAGAAACTTAAAATAACCAAGATGTATTTGAAATCCAAGATTGCAGAACAAAACAAAGTGGCTAGAATATGTTGCCATCGATTATTGTATCCTACAAAAGAAAGGCCGAAATCCAAATTTCGAATGGATGACCGGCCCATGGTTTAAATCCGAAAAAAACGAAAAATGGGTTGGAAGTGTGTAAACAAATAAGCTTATGAAAGCTGAAGAATATCATAAAAGTCCCTCATCTTGTCACCATATATATCTTATTCTGGGAGCACACTGCAAGCTAGTGATGATGATGATCATCCTCGTCATCTCCATGCCCGTCTGGAGGTCCACCGGGACCCACAACTTCCAGCTGTCAACCAAGAACAAGGCATATATACATTTTCATTTTTGGACACTAGAAATAAATGATATTACTCTTTGGTTGGTAAAAGAAAGAAAGTGAAGAATTGGAAAACCGAGACATGAAAAAAAAAAATAAACCAAAGGAGAAAATGAAAAGGCAAGGCAAATAAGTTGAGATGCTTGGTGCTTGCTAAAGTATTTCTAGAGTAAGAAGAACAAGCAAAGGGAAAAAACCGACTTGGAGATCCGGTAAGATAAATATTCTGGAAATAATGATGAAGGGGTCAAGAATTTCGATTATTATTATCAAGGTCACATTTCATAGACCTCCAATATGTGAATTAGTGGCGAGAGCAATAAGACATTTACATGGTAAAAGTTTCGTTCGAGCTACTTATCATACACTAAATTTACAATCATCGATTTCCAACTTGTTCCACTGCAAAGCATTTTAGCCAACAAACATAGCCTTTGCAGTTTCAACACTTCCTTTTCAATCATTATAACTTAATAACATATGGTTTTCAATTTTCACTAGCATGCTCACAGTATCTATATGTGTCAGTGTGAACTTGGGAAAGGAACAAGTAAATGACGCTCCTATAGGACCATGCACGGATTTTCGATAAATTCATTGGTTTCTAACATAGGTGGTACATGATTTTCGATGTGTTCAAAAGTTATTATAGTCCACATTCATTAGTTAATTAATGGCGCTAATCCACTCGTTACTTACCACAAAGTACTGGGAGCAAACTGGGCATTCGTGGGGCTTCCCTTCCTCTAGCCAGAACCAGACAACATCGTGCTCGTCCTCTGTTTAATATTGGGTGGAGAACAAATGACCAAAGGTTATGATGGAACTAAAAGAAACAAAAAAGTGCAACACATAAACAAGAATTAAATCCGATAAAAACTTACCCCCTTCAGCTCCAGGGCATCCCACAATTCTTTTGCCATAGTAAGACTGAACCACTGCAGGTGCTTCCTGCGGGCGAAATGGCAGATATGTATAGATTCCCCTTTGCATGATTTTTTTTACGAGAAGTAAAATGGATAACGAAACAACATAAAAGTGCAGAATGGAACGACACAAAGGCAGGTATGTATATATTTTCTTCAAATATAACATCAAACTCAAGACAATCTGGTTTCAAGAATACCAGAACCAAAAAGAGCAAGCCTCGGTTAGAAAAGCTTGTCTGAAGAAAGGGAGCATGGAACAACACTATATACATTAAAAAGTGTACGAATGGAACAATTTTCAAAGCCCGTACATAAGTAACATATATACATACATAGATAAACAAAACACAACTTGAGAAATATCATATACAATGTCTAGTTTCAGGGCACAGAGAACTTAATTGAGTAATATTCCATACTGTCTACATAACTAATTAGTTCCAATACACACATTAACAGTGCCTACTTTAATTAAATTAAGAAGCTATGCAATGTTTACGCTCTTCTTTTGCACTAATGAACACTCATTTTCTTTCCTTTTTTTTTTAACGGGCAACGAGCAAAAACTCGAGAAACTAAACATAATGAGATATCGAATAAAATTCATAAGATATAACACCAACCTTCGTTCCAAAGGGACCCGATGGGTGGTTGATTTCAAGAATGTCCTTTCCCTAATAACAATATTAAGGGCAAAAACATTAATCAAATAACCAAAAGATTTATCTTTTACAAAAAAAAAAATTAAAAAAATTAAAACAGCCAAATACTAACTTTCAATTCAGCTTCGAGCTCTTCTCGCTCATGACCAGTAGCAATCGGCATAACATCCTGTACTCTAATCGCAGTCGCACTCCCCACTAAACACATACATTATCATTCATCAATATGAATCCCCAAACAATCACCACAAACCAGGTATATCGAATTTAACTCCTAAAAAAAATAAGAAGAGAAATAAATTAGGGTTAGGGGAAAGTACATACCAGATTCAGTAGAAACATGGCGAGAGAAGATGGACGATGCACGGGTGAGATTTCCGGTAGCAGCCGGCGATCGTACGGCGCAGCGGGTGGACCCGGTGACGGATCGTGTCGGGGCGATGGTCCGAAGATGGATACAGGCCCTTCTCCACATGATTCGATTCGATTCTCTCGATTAACGTGTCGGGGTTTGATCTGGATTCAACAACAATCAGTTTCTCTCTCTAGAAATTTCGGATTAAAGAAATGGGAGAAGAAAAATGGAGAAATGGGGGTGAGAGAGCCAAACTAGGGTGGCTTTTACTGTATAAAGAATAGCTCGCTCGTGGGTTGACTCGGTCGTCGTGTGATGAGTTTCGCACGTGTCGCTGCTTCTCTACTAATTGCACCCTAGCCCCCTAGCGGAGTGCCTCAACGGTTCCTTCGATGCTACACCCGGTGAAAAACACCCGGGTGTAGCATCGAACAAATCGTGCCTCAACGGGTGGGATAGGGGTGAGAATTGGAAATACGGTGTTTTACACTTTGCACCCTTAAAATATTGCCTATGTGACACTTACCCTATTAAAATATTATTTTTAACACTTACTCCCTTCAACATAAATTATTTTCTATTTGAAAATTTAAAACATAATAAAAATAACAATATAATAGTTGTTGGATCATATAAAATTGAAAAGTGACTAAAATTAAATTATTGAAAATGAATTAAAAGGTAATACACACACACACACACACACACATATATATATATTGTGTAATAATGAACGAGAATATATTTAAAAAAATGAACTAATATAAATTTAAATACTTAAAGATTACGATTAGTTATGTATTGATTTCTGAAAATTTATCGATATAAATATATTCGATTAATTGGTCCAACAACAATTAGATGGTTATTTATTAAATAGGTTTCTAATGCAAGATAATATTTTTAAACTTTAAAATGTTGTATTTTTAAACAAACTTTTTTAATTAAGTATTACAAACGGTATATTTTAGAGGTGTGAAATATATTTAACCCCTTGAATTTATTTTATTTATTGTTTTGGAATATATTTTTTCATTTCGACTTCCCAATAAAAAAAGATGGATGAACAATGAAATTGTATGTACAAAATTACTTGATTTTTTTTTTTTTCAAATTTGAACACCGCCGATTCCAAATTTTGGAAATTTGGAAGTCCCCCAGAGCACTGGTGCAAGTTGGAACGAAAATTCCGAATTCCATTGATTTTAATTTGATTTTTTTATATTTTAAAACAATATTTTTCTGTTTGAATTCCGAAAATTTCTACTTACCAAATTTTCGTTTTGTTTTCAGCAAAATTGGATTACATTTTACATTTCGATCCAATTTTAATTTCTGAAAATATTTTCGAAAATTCCGATTATTTGACATATATGTGTATATGTATACTGTAATTAGATTAAATTTGACTAATCCCATTTTCATATAATTTACACTTTTTTTCTTAATAATAATAAAAAAAAATCATTAATTCTATAAATTCCGAACCACAATAGGTGCACCGTGTTGCGGGTGCAAAAGCATAAGCACCGAGGGCGCGTGTTTATAGTCCGGCGCAAGCTCAAAAGAGAAGCGCCGAAGAATCATAGCCATGGCTAATTTGGCTTGTAAAACAGCTAGGTTCTGGCCGATGCATCGGCGGGCCCCTAAGCCGAAGGGCATGAAAGCCATGGGATGCTTCGCGGCTTGAGCCACACCTCCACCGAATCTCGATGGATTAAATTCACGTGCGTCGCTCGACCAAAGTGTCGGATCGTGATGGACGGCTAGGATTGGTATTAGGAGTTCCGTACCTTGCGGAATGTGGAGCCCACCTAATCGAACATTCACCTTTGCTCGCCTGATTATTGCGACTGCCGGTGGGTACAATCTCAGCGCTTCGTTTAGAATCATTCCCAACTGCACATCAAATTAATAAATCGAATATTACAGTAGAACATCGATAAATTAATACTAACCTCGCTTAAATAAGTTTGTTCTGGTCCCGACTCGGAAAAAACCTACTAAATTATTAGTTCGATAATTTAATATTCCGCTAAATTAATTAGTAGAATTTTGCTAGGCCCGACTATATTAATTTATGGGCGTTCACACCCGCCATAGGCGCCCGACTTGGGCGTTCTACCATGTATGTGCGAAAAAAAAAAGCCCTGCAAATCGATTTGTAGGGTTTTTTAACATTAAATTGGTTCCGTAATCGACCTACCCATATTACACATAAAGGAGTCGAAATTACCTCAAAAAATCGAAGCCTAACCCTTCTTCAAGTTTGATTTCGAATTTTCGAATTTTTTTTTTTGTTTTTGCTATTTGCAGTTTGGGGGGTTTTTGGGTTTTTTAAGGGAGGTTTTGGGGTTTTAGAGAGATAAAGATTTTTTTGTTATGAACCGTAAATAGCAATTTTCAAATAGTAAAAAGCATTTCACTAATTTATAGAGGTTTAACTGTAAACGAAAATGATTAATATATTGAAATTAAAATAACCAAAAAATTTAATTTATTTTCATTCCATCGTACCGTTTTGAGCTTTGCGAGATCGTCTTTAGTAGGCGAGTCACGTGATTCGCACACTCGCAAGACCTCCTCACGCACGTCGTCTTGCCACCGAGGATGCATGGCCAGCAGGACAACCGTCCACGTCAGCAGATTCGACGTAGTGTGTTTTCCGGCGAAAAAGATTGTCTTGCACTCTTCTACGATGTCGTTTTCTGTTATGGCTAGCAAGTGGTTTGAATTTGCCGCCGATTCGTCTACGGCCTTGATCATGATTTCCAATAAATCGTTCGGAAGTTCGCCGCAGACCGCCGGAGAACTCGAATTTGTCATCGTCCTCCGGCGACGGCCGATGAGATTCAACAACGATTTCCGAATTTCCTTGTTTAATCTCCGAGAAATTCTGTTCTTTTTAGTTGGCAAAAACCTTAATAAAAAAAAACATAGATAGAATCACTACATTGATATACATGCATTCGTTCTTCGAAGTACCAAAAGGCGAAATCCTTCACTCCGGGCCTCTATTCCTTGGCCCGATTATTTTACCTATAGCCCGGGATGAATGATTTGTGATAAGCTTCGGTGGCATGGGCCACCTGTTGGGCCTGTAGCTTTAAAATGGGCCGCCCTTCTTCATAGAAGCTTCCAAAAATTGCTCTTGTAATAACATCTTCCACTAAATTTTGGAACCAATTTGATGCATCAATTACAAAATTGCCATCATGATTCGATATTTCTTCCGACAATTTCATTACTTCTTCTCCCATGCTTTTTGCCATCATGGGTATCATTAGCTATTTCCACCCAAAATAATTATAAAAAATTAATTTATTTATAAACATAAAACTATTGAAATTTTGGTAATATAATTGCTTGTGAAACCGAAACCCGAAACCCGAAACCGAAAAAAATACCTTGAGATTTTCAGCGTGAAAAAGAGGCTGAATAATACTTCTGTGGTGAGCCCATATTTCACCTTTGAGATTCAACAAACCGTCACCTTCGATTTTTTTTATAAGTATCGGAGACTCGTTTTTCTCGAAAAACTCCGATTTTGAGAAGAATATTTCTTTGATGAGATTCGGATCGGATATCGTGATACGTGGCGTCGTTCCAAACCATATTAGAAACGTCGGACCTGCAACATATATATATATATATATATATATATATATATATATATATATATATATATATATATATATATATATATATATATATATATATATATATATATATATATATATACACACATATATATATATATATATATATATATATATATATATATGTATATACGTATACATATATCTCTCTATATATTTGTGTCTATAAATACATATATATATATATATATATATATATACAATCCAAGAAACAAAAACCTCTCTATCTGCAAACAAGCTCCAAGGCTTTCAACAAGGTTATTCTAAACCTATCTAAATCAACATTCACATCTTGATTATCCATATAAATTGACTTAAAAACAAGCCATCCCTTATTACGCATAGCATCGGGATTTTTGTAAATGTCGCTGTCGATTGGGTATTTCCCAAATAGAGAGCTCTCATTCAGACTCACCTTGTACTCTAAATACCTCAAATTCATACCTTTTGTTGGTTCTTCATAGTAAAACCTAGCCGCGGAGTCCAATGCAAAGGGCACTATCTGAATTAAAACTGCTTTTTCTGGAAGAAAAACCATGTTCGT
>NW_012194777.1:1211671-1253154 GCF_000504015.1 Erythranthe guttata
CTTTACATCTTCCCTTTGTTTTAACGTGTGACTCTACCCAGGTACTTTCTTACTTCCCATCTCCCTTTTGCTTCTTTTTTTTTTTTTTTTTTGCGATTGCCCTCCCTTTGCTTCTCCGGCCATGGCCTCCCAGAATACCTCCTCCTCCTCCTCTTCAGAGAGAACGGGTTCTGCCATCCCAGTCCCGGCTCCTCGGATGGGTCGTCGGCGACCCGGTCCGCGCAAGGCCGTGGCTCCTTCTTCCTCTAAGATGGGGAAGAAGAAGATGGCAGAGAAACCCACTCACTCTCTGGTTGACAAATTCGACCTTGAGGCTCTGTATGTCACCCAAGGGTTGGACCCTGCATTTCACCTCCTCGTGCCCTCTCGCGACCAAATTTCTTCTAACCCTCCTCCGGGGTACCTCACTTGGTACCTCGACCAGTTTAAAGCTGGCTTATCCTTCCCATTACATCCTTTCTTCGTCGATGTCAGCCGTCTCTATAGGGTTCCTCTTCACCTTTTCCATCCCAACGCCATAAAGTTTATGTCTTGTTTTTATATCGTTTGTGTCGGCACCGGCGTCGACCCCCGCCCCGAGTTGTTCTTTTCTCTTTTTACTCATAACCGGTCATCTTCGGGTTACTTCCATCTTTCCACCCGTGTTGGCCGTCTTTTCGCCGGCCTGGTCACAAAGATTGACTCGTGGCAGCGGCGGTTCTTTTTTGCTCGTCCGCCGTCTCCGTGGCCTTTCGACCCTTCTCCTCCTGCCAAGTCCCCCAAACGCGTTGTTTTGGATGTTAACTTTGACGAGGAGACTGCCCGTCTGCTCGCTCGCGTTCGCCCTCGGGCTTGGAATGTCGAAAAAGTTGTCAGCACCACCCCTCTCTTTTCTCGCGCCGGCCTCTGGCGCATGCCTTCCTTTGACCGCCGACCTTGGGGTATATACAAGCTTACCCCGACCTTTCCCCCCCGTTCCTGTCTCCTTTTTTTTTTTTTTTTTTTTTTTTTTTTTTTTTTTTAGGCATTGTCTTCATATTAATCGTTTTCCATTGTGCCAGGCGAGATGATGCTTGACATGCTGATGGAGATGGCGGAAGCCGAGAAGAAGAACACCGAAGGTCTATCCGGGCCTCCTCCTACGGCGACCGGCCCCGTCGTTCCCGAGACTTCTCCTCGCGGGGTTGAGTTTCCGTCGCACATCTCCAACTCTCCTTCCCGCGCCGCATTCCCCTCGCCTAACCTACAGCTGGCCGCCCCCGATGTTGTTATCTCCCTTTTGGACAGCGAGGCTGAGACGCGCGATCCGGCGACCTCCCTAGGTGGTGGTTTGGGGCTCGAGGAGGCCCAAGGGGAATCGGCGGGGGCCAGCTCAAAACGGCCCCTACCGAGTGACTCTACCCCGCCGCCCAAGAGAGCTCGGATTGATCTGCCCTGCCTCTTCTCTGCGGATGATTCCGAGGGCTCTGTGGATTTTGCCCTCCGCCAGCTATCCAAGGTTCAGGCTGCCGGGGACTCGTCCTATCTGAATGACCTTCCTCACTCGTCTCGCCGCGCGAAGCTAGCTCTCTGCCTGGCTCAGGTATGTGCCCCTTTCCACTTTGTCATTTGTGCCTTGTTCACAGTCTTACAGCCTTCCTCACTTCTCTTTTTTTTTTTTTTTTTTTTTTTTTTTTTTTTTTTTTAGGCTAGCTCTATCGTTGCCTCGGGCTTTGGCGAGGATGACCCCTCCGTTCATGACCAGGCGGTACGTGAGCTGTCCTCGCAGGCTGCTAACGCCCGCACCGCCCTCGAGCGGGCATCCTCGCGGATATACGCTTTGATGGCTGAGAACGGCTCGCTGTCTAGGCAATGCGAGCTTGCCGAGGAGAAACTTCAGGAGGTGCAGTCGAAGCTGTGCGAGACGAGAAGCGCCTTGGAGGGGCAGATTGCCCGGGCGCATGAAGAGAGGGACTTAGCTGTCCGGCAACTGGAGATTAAGGAGCGCGACTTCCAGGAGGAGCTTTCGCGCCGCATCACCGTCGAACGAGAGAAATCCTTGGGTGAGCTTTTGGCTACCACAGAAGGTCTGGCGGTTCTTGATCGATATCGGGTCAAGCTATTCCAGAGATATCCGCATACCAAGCTTTTCTTGAAGGACGCCTGCCCCATTGGGATGTATTACGTGAAGCAGACCATTGCCGCGTGTGAAGCTGTGGCGGCAGAGCAGCAAGCGTCCGTTCGTTACGAGCCCTCGGTTGTCCTTGGGAAAATCAGCAGGACACTCCCTTTGTGGAAAGGTGACCCTCGCGAACCGATTGACTATGCTTGGTGGCAGTCTATCGTGGATGACCTCATCTCCTCGATCGGCTCGACCTCCGCTCCCCAGCCTACGGAACCACAAGTTGCCGGATCGGCCGGTGCGGAGTCTTCAGCGACCGTCGGTCCTTTGCCGGCGCCTACCTTGCCGCCTGTCTCCGAGACCAATCCTGCTCCTGCTTCTTCTGCTCCTCTAGCCACTCCGTCCTCCGTTGGGGCGGCCGTCCATCGCTCCTCATCGTCTTGATCTGAAGTTCTTGCTGTTGTTTCCTTTCCCTTATTTTTGTCTTTCTCTTTTTTTTTATTATATGTTTTTTTTTTTTTTTTTTTTTTTTTTGAACTACCTTGAACATCCAACTACTCTGTTTCTGTTATGTATGCTCTCTTTTTTTTTCTATTTATGTGTTATTGTTTACTCGTGTTCTTTTTATCTGGGTTCGTGCTTGTCCCACGTGTATCGTTGGGTGATTGTTCATTTTCGGCAAAAGTTTCCTAAGTATTTTCTGTGGTTTCTAGTCTCGAATCAGAGCTTGGTTTATGCTCGATGTTCCGAGCGGGGTACTTGAGGAAAATTCTTTCAAGAGATTTTCTCAATACTTACCGCTCTTTTTTTTTTTTTTTTATTCGGCCCGGAGCTCGAGCTCCTCGGGCATTCTATCGGGGGGCTCTGGCTCGGCTTATGCTCGATGTTCCGAGCGGGGTACTTGAGGAAAATTCTTTCAAGAGATTTTCTCAATACTTACCGCTCTCTTTTTATTCGGCCCGGAGCTCGAGCTCCTCGGGCATTCTATCGGGGAGCTCTGGCTCGGCTTATGCTCGATGTTCCGAGCGGGGTACTTGAGGAAAATTCTTTCAAGAGATTTTCTCAATACTTACCGCTCTCTTTTTATTCGGCCCGGAGCTCGAGCTCCTCGGGCATTCTATCGGGGAGCTCTGGCTCGGCTTATGCTCGATGTTCCGAGCGGGGTACTTGAGGAAAATTCTTTCAAGAGATTTTCTCAATACTTACCGCTCTCTTTTTATTCGGCCCGGAGCTCGAGCTCCTCGGGCATTCTATCGGGGAGCTCTGGCTCGGAATATGCTCGATGTTCCGAGCGGGGTACTTGAGGAAAATTCTTTCAAGAGATTTTCTCAATACTTACCGCTCTCTTTTTATTCGGCCCGGAGCTCGAGCTCCTCGGGCATTCTATCGGGGGGCTCTGGCTCGACTTATGTTTGATGCCATTCGAAAAGGTAATTTTCATTCATTTTTCCGAAAAGACTTCATGCATGCTACTTGGGGCATTGGTTTCGCCCCTGTCAAAAAATTATAACAAAAAGTGGAAAATACGTATTCATGCAAAATATTTTTTTAGGTGTCCTATGTTCCATGGCCGGGGGAGTTTACTCCCGTTGGCTGTGGCCAACTCGTATGCTCCTCCCTTCAGTATCTTCTTGATGATGTAAGGTCCTTCCCAGTTAGGCTCCATTTTTCCGGTGGCTTTTAGGGCGTCTGCCTGTTTGAGCACCAGGTCTCCCACCTGGAAGTGCCTTTTCTTTACTTTCCTGTCGTAGGCATTTTTCATCCTTGCCTTGCTTGCTTCCATTCGGATCGCGGCCTGCTCTCTCAGCTCCTCTACGAAGTCCAGGTTGATTCTCAGTTCTTCTTCATTCCCCGCCTCGTTGAAGTTTTTTACTCGCCTTGAGGGTATTCCGATCTCCAGTGGTATCACCGCCTCCGACCCGTGTACTAGCGAGAACGGAGTCTCTCCCGTGGCCTCCTTGGGGGACGTCCGGTGCGCCCATAAGACCGAGTGCAGCTCGTCGACCCAATTGCCCTTTGCTTTGTCCAGCCGCTTCTTGATGCCCTCGATTATAACCCTGTTTGTTACCTCGACCTGCCCATTTGCTTGCGGATGTGCCACCGCCGCGTACCTCTGCCTTATACCCAGGCCCTTACACCACTTGGTCATTCGTGCCGAATTGAACTGCGTGCCGTTGTCTGAGACGAGGTCTCTCGGTAGCCCATACCTACAACATATGTTTTGCCATATAAACTTCATTACTTCTGAGTCCGTGATTCTTGCCAATGCTTCGGCCTCGACCCATTTGGAGAAGTAATCTATGGCGACTATCAGAAACTTCCTTTGCCCCGCCGCGAGTGGTAAGGGACCCACGATATCGATTCCCCACTGGGCGAACGGGCAGGGGGCGTCCACTATTGTCATCTCCTCTCCGGGCGTGTGTATGCGTGGGCCGTATCTCTGACATTTGTCACAACCTCTTACAAATTGTACCGCGTCCCTCCTCATAGTTGGCCAGAAATACCCTGCCCTCAGCAATCGCGTTGCGAGCGCTCGGCCTCCGGCATGATCCGCGCAACAGCCCTCGTGGACCTCCCTGATCGCATTGGCTCCTTCGGCCTCGCTGAGGCATCTCAGGTGGGGCCTGGTAAATCCGCGTTTATATAATATCCCTCTATCTAAACAAAAGTTTCTCGACCTCAGTTCTAACTTGCCCTGCTCCCTCCGACAGGATAACACTTCACCCTTTAAGCATCCTATGATGCTTTGTCGCCAGTCTTTGGCTAACCCCGTTGTTGCTACCTCACAACGCTCCCTTGGCTGTCCCTCGAGGATTGTTATCTTCCTTGAAGTACAGTCAGTGGACATACTTCCTATCTTTGCCAGGAAATCTGCCTTCTCGTTTTCCTCCCTCGGGATCTGTCTGAGCACCATCCTATGGAAACCCTCGGCTAGTCTTTTTGCCCTGATGCAGTATTCCTCCATTCGTTCGTCCTTCGTCTCAAACACACCGTTGAATTGTTGGACGACTAGTTGTGAGTCAGAGAGTATTTCCAAAGAATCGGCTCCTGCATCGGAGGCCAATTGCAGGGCGTGCAGCAGGGCCTCATACTCGGCTTCGTTGTTTGACGCTCGAAAGGCCAATCGAATTGCGTACTCATACTCCTCCCCTTCCGGGTCAATTAACAACACCCCGGCTCCGCTTCCCGACTGGGTGGCGGAACCATCGATAAAGATCCTCCACTCCCCGACTTCTTTCTCCTGTGCCGTCCCTTGCAAAAAGTCTGCCAATATTTGCCCCTTGATGGCGGCCTGCGCCTCGTACCCGATGTCGAATTGTCCTAACTCTACTGCCCATTTAACCATTCGGCCGGACACGTCCATCTTTCCCAACGTTCCTTTTAGGGGAAGGTTGGTTCGCACTATTATTGTGTGTGACAGGAAATATGGTCTCAATTTTCGCGCCGTGACCACGAGAGCTAATCCTGTTCTTTCGATCTCCGAGTAATTTTTTTCAGCTCCTCTGAGCATCCGACTTACGTAGTAGACAGGACGCTGGATTCCGTTTCTTTCGCTCAACAGTACCGCACTCACGGCCTGACAGCCTGCCGCCAAGTAAACGTACAATTTCTCCCCGACCTCCGGCTTCGCGAGCAGGGGTAGTCGAGTGAGGGATTCCTTCAGCTGTTCGAACGCACGATCGGCCTCATCACCCCACTGGAAACGGTGTCCCTTGCGTAGGATTCTAAAGAACGGGTAGCTGGTGTCGGCTGCCCGCGAGATGAAGCGGCTTAACGCTGTGATTCGGCCAGCCAATGTCTGTACTTCTTTTATATTTTTTGGGGGCAGCATCTCCATTATAGCCCGTACCTTCTCCGGGTTAGCCTCCACTCCTTGCTTGGTTACCATGTAGCCTAAAAATTTTCCCGTTTCCACGCCGAACGCGCATTTGGTAGGGTTGAGTTTCATTCCGTACTTCCGTAGTGTCGTAAACGTCTCCCGCAGGTCGTCGAGATGCTCGTTGACCTCCTTGCTTTTGACCAGCATGTCATCCACGTATACCTCCATGTTTCGTCCTAACTGTGTTCGGAACATGGTGTCCACCAATCTCTGGTATGTTGCGCCCGCGTTCTTCAACCCGAACGGCATCACAACATAGCAGTATGTTCCCGTAGAGGTTACAAAGCTTACCTTGGGTTGGTCCTCCTTGTCTAGGCGAATCTGATGGTATCCTTGCGAGGCGTCCATCATGCTTAACATCGCGCACCCCGCGGTTGAGTCCACTAGCTGGTCGATCCTTGGCAGGGGGTAGTGATCTTTAGGGCATGCTTGGTTCAGGTCACGGAAATCTATGCACATCCTCCATCTTCCGTCCGTCTTTTTTACTAGCACAGCGTTTGACAGCCAGGTCGGGAATCGGACCTCTTTGATATGTCCGGCCTCGAGTAACTTTTTTACTTCCTCCTCAATGATCCTATCCTTCTCTGCTCCGAAGTGTCTTCTTT
Source organism: Erythranthe guttata (assembly GCF_000504015.1). The sequence continues at coordinate 1,218,237 of NW_012194777.1, forward strand.
TCTGCTTTACGGGGCAGGCGCCGGGCCTTACGTTTAACTTGTGGACGGCTATGGCGGGGTCTATCCCGACCAAGTCTCTAGGAGACCAGGCGAACACGTCCTGGTGGTCTCGTAGAAACGATATCAACCTCCCAGCCGTTTCGCTATCCATTCTTGTTCCTATTTTGGTGACCCGGGTAGGGTCGCTCTCGCTTAGGTGAACCACTTGTAATTCCTCCATTGGTTGGATGTGCCCTTCTCCTTCTTCGTCCGAGTCCTCGCGGGGCCTCTTTTCCTTCACCTTATCCACACCGTCACCCTCGGGCTTCTCTGAACATCTTCCCCATCCGACGGGATTAATGCGCCGCTGCCCCTTCAGCGCTTGGTTGTAGCACCGTCTTGACGTCTCCTGATCTCCCCGAACTTCGCCTACCCGATCCAGGACCGGGAATTTCATCTTCATGTGGAAAGTGGATACGACGGCTTCGAACGAGTTCATTGAGGGTCGTCCCATTATCATATTATACGTTGACGGCGCGTCTATGATCAGGAACCTGACGGCTCGGGTGGCGCGTAGGGGCTCAGTCCCCAAGGACACGGGTAGTGTTACCTCGCCCATGGGTTGTACTACCTCTCCGGCGAAGCCAATGAGCGCCGTGTCCACCCTTCGGACTTCGAAGTTCAGTCTCATCTGCTTAAAACAGTCGTAGTAGATGATGTCTGCCGAGCTACCACTACTAGAAAAATGGTCTCTAGTGACGCCTTGATAACGCTATAATGTGACGGTTTGTCAAAGTCGTCTCAACAATAGTTTTATTATGACGCCGTAAACTAAACGGGTTCCACGTGTTCCGTCTATATATTTTTAATTCTCAAAAATTACATTATTTGACCCTTTTAAATAAGCCGTCATAATATAATGAATCTTTTGAGACAGCAGTTACGAGGCGTCTTAACATGAGATTAAAAATAAGCACCCAATTACCCATTAAAATAATATATAATAGAATCACTTTACGATCTCCTCTATTTTCATCCGCAGAATCACACAACTTCTAGTTTTCTTCCCTTTCTCTTTCTTTCCCCAATATCTAATTCATAGCCCATTTAAATTACAGGCCAATTTTCGGCAGAGACTCGCAAAAGAATTCGAAGAGCACAACCCATTCCGTATAAAATGCATTCGAGGTAAAACTTTTTCCCCGTTATTAGTTTTTTTTCTAGGGTTTTAATTGTTGTTCCTTGTATTTTTGGGATTAATATGCGGAATATGTATTGGATTTTCGATTTCTTTTCTGATGAAATTAAGAAACTTCATTTTTTTTTGTGGTATTAGTTTATTGAACACATCAATTTGTTCAGATTTATTTGCACACAACTCAATTATATTGATTTTGAGTTATTTTTAGATGGAATTGAAATGAGTTATGTTCTTTTGTTTTTCAACTGTAATGAGTGTAATGTTGAATTAATAATGTTTATATTTCAGTTTATTGAAGACGTGTATAGTCTATTCCTTGAATCAATTTATATATAATTTTGCAGCCCGTATAAAACTTTGTCTAGTTAATTACATCTTATATCTTTCATTTGAGTGAATATATATATATATATATATATATATATATATATATATATATATATATATATATATATATATATATATATATATATATATATATATATATATATATATATATATGTGTGTGTGTGTGTGAATGAAAGTGTTTTTCATCATACTATTCGTAGACAGACAAGTCATGTTGTCAACGAATTATTGTCTTTACTTCTAATAACTCTAATGAAAGTCTTAGAAGGATAAACATTATGGTTAGAATTGTAGAATTGTTTCTCTTATGTTATATTCCCACCGAGTTGTCTAGTGTTTGGGCATTTATGAGATGTTGCTACAGCTATTGAGTCCAAATAAAAATGTTAAAATTGAAACAAAATTGGTTGATCTTTTATTTCGACCGAGTTGAAAGAACAATAAAAACATGTTAATCTTGCATACCTTACAAATAAGAGGTATATAGCAGTTCCCTTTGTTGATAAAGTATTGAAAAATACTTAGTAGTGGTTTCTTGTTTTTTAGTTCCAAAGAGTTTTTTTAATTATAGTAACTGCTATTTTTCAGCTTTTAAAAAGGTCTGTAGGTGTTTCCAACAACTTCAGCGAGGTGGTACCTATTGGATAAATTGCTCCAATGTGCTCTACAATGTGAGATAAAGTTACTTATTTCGGTACATTGGAATAATTTGATCTCCTCTTTCTATTAATTTCGAAGAATTATTACTTGTAGCTTAAGTGGTTGTTATATTCCTTTACTTCAGTTGGCTTATGAGAAGATTGTTACTTTGTCAAATTCTAGATTTATATATGAGATGGTGCTTAGCAAAGGTAAAGAGTTAACTTTGTTTGGTTTTTATTCCATATAATGTGAGTATGTTTCATATATAATTACTGATAATAAGTGTTTTCATTCTTGCATATTTAGATGATAGGGGCTACAAACAAAAGATAACAGATAATACGGATGCATCATTTTACTTGAACAGGAGTTTCGCTCAAGGGTATGTAACTGTTTTTCTTTTGTAAGTGTAGATCCACTAAAATACGTTTGTTTGCTCTATTATTTTGTTAATTGAAATAATTTACATGTATCAGTTATAAATTGAATTGTAGCAGTCAAAATAACCTAAACATGCAGTAAATTGCTGATTGAGAGATGTACTTCCAGAAATTTGCAGAAACTTCATCTGAAGGTTTGTCCACTAAGCATAATTATACTATTGGTACTAAATCATAATTTATCTTGGTTTGATTGATTACTTTCCTTCACTTGGAAATTGTTGTTGAGATTTTCTATATGTTCGAATTTATGAATACCAGGTCTGCAGATGAATGGCATTTTCACGAGTGGAAGGGTACAACTGAGTACAAGAAGCAGTCCAGAACATTTATAATTATTCTATTTTGAGTTACCATGATATCAAAACTTATGCCAATAGATGTAACCTCGTGAGTTGAGTATGGTAAAATACATTTGTTCTTTTTGTTAAAATATACAGACCCCATGTATAATTGGGAATTTTGGTGGTGAACAATAGTTTGACAGATACAAGTACACAAAACTCGTAAGGCTGTTTTTACTATCATGTGATGTTAAGTCGATTGTATATGTAATTTTGTATGACATATATTGATTTTCGGTTAATGTTTTTCAGATATAATGGTTGTGTTTATTTACCATGGAAGAAAACTAAAACAATTGAGCACGGTAATTTTTTACCAAGATTCTTGTGACACTAAAAAAGTGTCATGTAAGAAGACTTTTATGACACTTCAATAATACATTATATGACGCTTTTGAGTGTCATATATTCAAGCAACTAAAGTAGTTGGAAACCATTACGTGGCGCTTACATTCGTCACAAGAAACGAATTTTAAGACGCTTTAGGGCGTTGTAATATCATGGATGTTAGGACGCCGCTTGAGGCGTCATAATAACCTATTACCACGGCCACCTATGTGACGCTTTTGCCAGGCGTCACAATCGATCAACCGTCACAAAAACCCACATTTGGTGACGATTTGCGGCGTCACTAGAAATAGATTTTCTAGTAGTGTACCCGTATCTACCAATATTCTGGCCACGTCATAATTGGCTACCATGGCTGTGATGACCAACGCGTCGTTGTGCGGTTGTTGTATTCCAGTCTCGTCTTGCACTCCGAACGTGATCGGCGGGGCTATCGATACCCGGTACATCATGGCGAGTTCTCCCCTTAGCTCCTGCAACTCTCGTAGGTGCGCCCGTCGGGACCTGTTCGAGTCTCCACCGATGGGGCCCCCGAAGATCGTGTGAATGTAACTATTAGGGGGCCTCACCGTCTCTGTAGTTCCGCTCGCGTTGGTCGGAGGCCGGTTCGAGCTATCTCCCTTCTTGGCCTGCCTTATCCCACTGGGATTACCGCCAACGAACTCCGAAAGATTCTTGCCCCTGATCAGTCTCTCGATTTCATCTCTTAAGTGCTGGCATTCGTCAGTGGAATGACCATGCTCATTATGGAATCTACAATAGGGCCCGGAGTTAGCGGGCTTTCTTGGGACCTCTGCGTAAGTTCGGGGCCACTTGAGCTTAGGGTGGTTGGCAATGGCGATCAGTATTTCCGAGGGGGCCGAGGAGAGAGGCGCATAGTTTTCGAAGCGAGGGCCCACCCGCCTGTCCATGCCCGGCTCCCGTCTAGGGGTGGGCTCCTGCTTCCTTATTTCCTCGCGGGGTCTCTCTCTCCGCCTTTCTGCTGGTGGTGTGCTATCCATGGTCCTGCTCCTTCGGGCCTCCTCTGCGTTTATGTATTTCTCTGCCCTCCTGAGCAGGTCGTTAAAGGAGACGGGGGCCTTCTTGGAGAGGGAGTCGAAGAATTCCCCCATGCGCAGTCCTTGTGCTAACGCGTTGATGAGTACTTCCTCGCTGGTGGCAGGGACCTCCAAAGTCGCCGTATTGAACCTTTGTACGTAGCTCCTTAGGGGCTCGTTCTCCTTCTGTCGTACCGCGAACAAGGTGAGGGTGCTTCTTTTTTGCTTTTTCGAGCTAGCGAAGTGGTTTAGGAACACTTCACTGAATTGCGCGAAACTGTGCACCGAGCAGCGCGGGAGTTGGCTGAACCATCTCTGGGCTGGGCCCGCTAACGTGGTTGCGAATACCCGGCATTTCACGCCGTCCGTTAGTCGATGGAGGGAGGCAGAGGTAATAAACCTTGACAGGTGCTCCCAGGGGTCCGTGATCCCGGTGTATTCGTATGTGACATGCTTGAAAGTAGCGGGCAATTCTCCGTGCTGCAGCCTTTCGGTGAATGGCGTTCCCGCCATCCCCTCATCCTCATCCGGAAGGAAATCCTCGAGCTCGCCGGTCTGCTGCCTGGCCTCCTCGCTACCTGCCGTTTTTCTTTTAGCGGTCGTGTCCTCCGCTCTTCCCTGCGGCGACGGCCCCCTTGCTGCCGCCGCGATTAAAGACTTCAGATTTTCCAAGGTGAGCGTTATGGTGGAACTACCATCTCCGAGGAGCGAACTTTCAGCACCAGGGGTCGGTTCCTCCCTCGGTATGTTCGATGGAGGCTCATTTCCGACGACCTGTAATGGGGGAGGAGTTGCTTCTTCATCTAGTTGCTCCGACAAGTTTCGGATTACCTCCACAGGCGTAGTCATTGGTAGCACCTAGCGACGCTGGACGATAGAGGGCTAACTTGGCTTTACTTGTGACAGTTTCCCACAGACGGCGCCAATTGATCCGTCAGAAAACAGCTGGGCTGGATATTCCCACCTTTCCCGTTACCTGTAAAAGAGACAGCCGGACTGAGGCCGGAGTTAGCACTCCGACGATCAAGTCAGTAACGGTTTAATCACTGTTTTGCGTGAGGATTCGATATGTTTTAGTATATATGCAGGAATAATAAAAACGAATACCCTTTACCGGTGGGCATGTTCTCCTTTTATACATGCCCCTCGGTCCTTTGCTCACTGACCCGGGAATTCAGTGATGACTACTAGCGGCGGCCGTCTTTCTATCCGGGCCGTCCGGATGGCCGGAGCCATGATGACCTCTCCAATAGGTCTGACTGGGATGTCTGGGCATCAACTGCTCGGCCGCACCTGGTCATTTCGTCATTTAATGCAGTTGTCAGGACATTAAATGCGCCGCTCCATCATTTATAGCACCCCCCCCGACCTGTAAGATCCTCCCGAGGGGTCGAGTCATCCATCCGTCGCCCTTTATGCGGATGGGCCAGACAAGTCTTTTGGGCCACTCATAACCCTGGGCTTGATGCTCCGGTGGGCCGCGCGAACTGGGCCCATCTATTTTTAGTGGCCTTTTGTCTTGGGCCTTATTGAGTAATTCCGGTCCGGATCATCCATGTTATTAATTATTTTTTAATTAACTAAAATTAAAAGTGACAATAGGCAAAATTGATACTTTATTGGAGCTCTAAAATGACAAATAATTGTTGACCAAAAAAACCCCAAAAAAAAAAACATAATAATGGACAGAGAGAAAGGGCGATTTAACATCTTAGGTTACGGGGAATGATGGGATGGACGGCCAAGATTAGATTGTTTCAGTTAAACGATTAAAATCGGTTAAACCACTTAAATTGTGGTTAAGTTGGCTATTATGAGCCCATCCCACAAATTTGAGTTGCTTGATTATTGTGTGTTTTGGGGCTTATTCACACAATAGAGAAACAAATATTGGGCCATAAACATTAACATATGTAATAAAATACAACAATTTGATCCCCTATTATTGGGATAACAAAATGAGAAATTCAATCTTGGGTTGGGCCTAGCATGATCAACCAGGGTTGGAACAAATGTTCTACTTCATATATAATTAGGTGTTATTTTTTACTTAAAATAAATAAAAGATTATGGATCTAAATAATTATTCAAAAATAATAAATGACATGGCAATTTTGAGACAACTCGACTCGGTTTAAATTTCTAATCAAACCGGTTTAGTTAGTTGGTTAGTTCTTAACCACTCATTTCGACTCGGCCACGCTCCCACCCAAATAAACACACAGTGAGACACATTGTTCTGCTTCCTTCTTCCATCCTCCATTGTTCTGCACTGTGATTTATAAGAATAATAAAAAAAATAAAAATGAGTAAGCTCCCCTTTTCCCACTCTCTTCATCTTCGTATTTATTCTTTATTCTACTGATTTTGTTGAGTAATTAAATTGTTAATACCATTTTTAATTACGTTAATTTTTGTTACGAGTCAGGATTTGGAAAATTCAACAGATTTGTCGCGCAATTCACTCGCCAAGGTGTTGCAGCCTCTGATTTCAAGGTATTTTATTGCATTTCAATTTTTATTTTATTTCATTGATTATTTGGGGTAAAATGAATTGCAATATTGGGGTGCGGTAATTTATTTCACTAATCCCGACAGTAATTTTATTGAGTGATTTAACCGTGTTTAATTAAAGGCGAACCTTGTATAATTTAATTATTTTTTTGTTGTTGTTTCGTGTTGTGTTTTTGGCAGAGCAATATAATCTGTTAATTTATTTAGCATACTGAAACGAAAAACTGTTCGAATGATAGTAAAGAAGAATGTCTGCACAATAGCTTTAAAAAAAAATCAAGCTTGAATCGTTACCAATTATGGTTATAAGTTAACAGTCATTCCACAGATGAAATGCAGTTTCTTTCTAAAAATTAGTCTAATTCGACATATCTCGGTTTCAGTTTTAGTCGAACAATATTCGGTACTCAATTTTCGAGAAATTCAATTTTAGCCGAACAGTATGCGAACTTTGTTTCTTTTCAAATTTGATTGGTGGAAGCTTGACTTCGTGTAAATTTATTGATTTTTAGCGTAATTTCCAGGCTGCTCCTTTATTGCCGAACCTTCTTCAAAAACACGGACAAGCTGGATCGGAATCTGCGGGCTCAAATTTTTTCAACGCACTAGCACTTTTTAGTGCGGGTGCTTCGGGATTTTTGAGCTGTGCAACAATAGCATATGCTGACGAGGCAGAGCATGGTTTAGACTCTCCTAGCTATCCATGGCCCCACAAAGGCATTCTTAATTCATACGACCATGCTTCGTAAGTAATTAATTGCATCTTTCCCTCTGTTACTGAAAGTTTTGATAGAACTTGTAGTTAAAGGGCCTCTCTGCCATTTAATATCGAGAAAGAATAATATCTCCGTGAAAGCAATTCTTTGCAAGTCACTGTATTCAAATCGAACTGAAGTCACTGACATATTTTTTTACTACAAAAATTTAGTTCGTTTTGATAATGAAAGTAATGGTTGTTTATGTTTTGGGGGAATAAATTAGCTACTATAGCGGTCAAATTATTTCTAAAACAATTGGAAGATTTCGGTTTAGTTTCGGGGAGGTATAACCGAAAAGAGTTTTCAGATGCAAAACAAAACACAATATTTTAATTTTTTTTTTTAATCTCGGCTTCGTATTTGTAGGATAGTTAGTTCAGTTTATGAAAAGATTGAACTTCCTTGAGCAGGATTCGACGAGGTCACCAGGTGTACCAGCAAGTTTGTGCATCGTGCCACTCAATGTCACTTATATCTTATCGAGATCTCGTTGGAGTGGCTTACACAGAGGAAGAAACTAAAGCTATGGCAGCAGAGATTGAAGTGGTTGATGGTCCTAACGACGAAGGTGAGATGTTTAGTAGGCCAGGTAAGCTAAGCGACCGTTTTCCTCAGCCTTATGCGAACGAACAAGCTGCAAGGTTTGCAAATGGTGGGGCCTACCCTCCCGATTTAAGTCTTATCACCAAGGTTAAGTTCTAGAATTTCCAAGATTCGTGCAGAAAGTTTTTTTCTTAAAATAAAAATTAATGACTGCTAAGTATTTCTTAATTTCTTGTTCCTCAGGCCCGTCATAATGGTCAGAATTATGTTTTTGCTCTTCTAACTGGGTATCGTGACCCTCCAGCTGGCGTCACGGTAATTTTTTCTTCTCGAGCTATGTTTGTTCTATAGATTATTATAGATTATAAAATCAAGATTTATGATAAGAGTAGCAATTTTTTTTATTTATTTTAAGATTTCAAATATCGTGTTCGTATTTGCTCTTCTTATTAGTTTCTTATAAAATTAATTTTGTTTTTTCATCGTCTGAGTGTTGTAATAGATTAGAGACGGGCTTCACTATAATCCGTACTTCCCTGGTGGAGCAATTGCCATGCCTAAAATGCTTAACGATGGCGCTATTGAGTATGAAGACGGTACCCCTGCCACTGAAGCACAGGTGAACTTGGTCTTCGATTTTTGTGTCCATTGGTCAAATATTTCTACTGTTGAGATAAGTGACATTTTTATTTTCTCGATTGTATAGATGGGAAAAGATATTGTGTCATTTTTGTCTTGGGCTGCTGAACCAGAAATGGAAGAACGAAAGCTGGTTCTCTCTCTCTCTATAACCTTGTTTTCCCCGTGTAACATTTGCAGATGGGTTTCTCTCTCTAACCTTGTTTTTCCCATGTAATATATGCAGATGGGATTTAAATGGATACTTGTATTGTCTCTTGCGCTTCTCCAAGCGGGATATTACAGACGGCTGAGATGGTCGGTTCTCAAATCGCGTAAGTTGGTTCTTGATGTAGTCAACTAAACTGAACCGAACCGAACCTCTGTATTTTTATTTTCTTTCGCCATGGGTTTGAGAAGAGACGAAAGATTGGTTAATAATATGCACATTAGCATTTCGTATTAGATTATGGAATGTAGGCATGTACATTTTCAGAGCCTGCTCTAGTAGCTTTGGTTGTCTTCCGAGGGGAAATAAAGTTGTACTCACATTGAACTGAATTTATGAATTTCGTTGATTTCGATCTGAAAATTCTCAATGTGGAAATAATTTTCTTTTTCAATCCGATTCCAAATCTAATTTTATATATTTTTTTCCAAGGCAAAGAAGGAAAAAAATGAAAGTAACAAACAAAAAACCCCTCAATTTGGATAAATTTATCAAATAAATCGCTCGAATATAAAAGATAAGATCGCCAACACGCGATTATACCCTACTCGGATAACGAATACGGACTAACCTAACATCATCAACCACGGGACCACACAAAGAACCGGAGTTATCACTCTTCATGTGATAATATTCGCTCGAAAACCTAATCCTAGTACGGGTCGATGTAGCTTTGAATCTCATTCTAGCACTCTTAAACCCACCGTGACCTTTCGATTCGTAAGGCACTTGAAGAATGTCTACACCCGCATATGCCACAACCATCATCGACCCTTCACATTTGTTATTAGAATCACCGACCGAGAATACGAGATCGTAGACTTTCTCGGGCTCTGTTCTGACTACTTGTGCTACTACACTTTCTCGTCCACCCACAAGCTCGACTGCCCGTTTGCCCTCGGGAACCCTAAAATTATCGGAATCTATGTACTTTACGGCTTTGAGGGATTCAATCATCCACCCGGGTAACGGGGAGTGGTCGTCTTCGATGTTTGGAGGAATTAGGACACCCCATTTCGTGTTCGGGAAGATGTATGGACCCGCCTCGAAGTTCCCATTCTTCAACATATTACCTATAATAATAATTTGATCACAAAACAATTTCTTTTTAGATACATGTATTGCAATAACAAGTAGAATGCATTAAAAAAATTCTGGGAGGCTCTTAATGCTATTATACACCGATTTTTTTTTATATCTCTATATAAAATAATAGGAATTGGTAGCCCCCGTTGGTCATATACTGGCTCAGCCACTGATTTGACCTTTGATTGAAGATCCATGCACCATCACATGCAAAAATAAAATAAAATAAAAATTTAACTAACCTCTTGGTCTTCTTGGTGTGTGCAAGGCCTTGAGTGCAACCGAGTCAATAAGCGGGCCGCAAGCCGGGTCTTTCTCGACACCCGGGTTGTGGATCGCGATCTCAATCTCGTCCGACTGCGCCAAAAATCCCCAACAATACGAATCCCATCCATCGCTGCTATACACCGTTTGGATTGGCAACATTCCCCAATCTTTCGGCTCCGAATTCGGGGAAGCCGAGATATTCAGTTTCTCCTCCTGCGCGCAAGTTCTCGACGCGCTAAAAGACACCGAGTAGAACTTCCCGTTCGTGACCTTGACCTTGGTCTTCACGGCGGCGCCGTCGCCGAGGCGGACGGCGGAGTTGCCCTCCGGCACCACCAGCTGCATATCGCCTTGCTTTTGCGTGGATTTTATGTACTCCACGAAACCGGTTGTTTCCCAAAAGGGTATGCTGCGGGAGTTAATTACCCTTGTGCCCTTCATTTCTGATCTCTTTGGGCCATTTTCGAAGTTACCATTTGGCAATAGTCCTGCAAATTTTATTTATTTTTTAATATTTTTTTTTTCGAATTTATAAAATAAAAGTTTAAGTTACATAATTAATTTGATTATTGTTATTTAAGTTTTTATATATGTTTTAATTAATGGTATAATTAAAGCTTCTTAATATAATTTGGATCTGTAGCCACCCTGCCATAACATGTTATTTATTTATAATGAAATTAAAATTATTGAAACAAAAATACAATCTATAATCAGACAGTTATGAAGCAACCGAAAAAAAAAAATAGCAGCTTCAAATTAAAACAGAATCTTCAGTTCAAAGTGATGCATTTTACGTTATAAAAAAAAGCGAAAAAAGAGTCGGAAAAAAAACCCGGAAAAGCTTACCGTCGGTCCAAGACGATGCAATATGGAAAATGGCAGATGAGAGTAACAATAATATTATCTTCATCACTCCTTTTTCTTTATATTTGATTGATTAGATTTTGTGTTTTTTCCCAAGTTGGGAGTGATACTTATGCCTTTCTCTACAATGGCAATGCCCTCATATATATAGGAAATGACAACTCAAAGCTTGAGGGGCATTTTCGTCATTCACCAACTGGATCTATTAATACTGTCTTAATTGTTTTAGCTCATTTGTATTGTGGCTATCCATCCACCTGGCAGATGTTACACCTGGTTATTCACACTGAGTGAATTTCAATCGTAAATCTAATTATGTGTGTTTGATTATATGCAGATTTACGGTCGAAATTCACCCGGTGCAAATAACCAGGTACAGTTACCACTAGAGTATTAGTTAAAATAAATATGTCCTTGATACTTATTTTTATTTTACTAATTCTACCTACAGAGTTTAGGTATTAACTTGACATCTCAAATCTAATATTTTGTGTAAATTAAAGAAAAAATCAACTGATTTTTTTTTATTTTTTATCTATTAATCGATCTTCATTTTCTTTTAATTTTTATATTTTTGACCTAAAAATATAGTTAGAATAACATATTGATTTTCAAGTCCCTAGGAATAGGATCAAAAAATAACAGGATGCATGCACGTGCAAAGACTGGACAACGAAGAATAACACCTATCTTCGATTCAACAGCCATGATCCTAGGAAGTTTAATTATTATTATTTTTAATTATGGGTTTAAATCAATTGTTTTAATGTAATTATTGATCTATAATTGTGGACACGTGTCTTAATTCAGCAACAATTAATTAATTAATTAATAAGGACCACCAAATTGCATAATGATCAGGATTTGCTGTTTAGATTAGGTATTTATTTTTCTCGGACAGGCTCAGAGTCAGGGCATACCCATCCCCACACATGGCAATGCCGGACAACATGTTTCCCAGTCTCGTCTGCAAAAGGGTATTTTAGTCATTTTACATTTTGTTACTAAACTCTTTTTCTTTTTCTTCTTTTCTTCTCTTTTTCCGCAATGGACTTCGGTCATTTATTGGAACGAAAAATTTGATGAAATGATAACGATAATGATAATGATGGTCTCCCGATGTTTCTTCTGCCAATACACATGTATGTGGGCATATATTAAAATCAAAGTTTATTGCATTCAATTGTGTTATATCAAATTGCATTAAAAAAAAAAATCATTTATTAAAAGAAAAATTAGTTATAAGAAAGTTCTTACTAATAAAAATAGTATGGGATTTTTTTTTAAAGAATTAAAATAACCACAGAGTATTACTAAATACAACAAACCCCGTAAATACTTGCACCAATTATTATTTTTTAGTATTTAAAGATTGGAAATAATATCTGGGAATGTGTCAGCTGAGCTGAATTACAGCAAAACTTTCAAAATCATATAATTTAAATATGATTAAGAAAACAAAAGAAAGACCATTAAGATCTGTGACAAACTGTGCACCCCATGTGGAACTGAATAAATTGATTGGAGAATTTAATAATATTTACATAAAATTTATCCTAAAGTCATTATTGATTTCTTTGCTTTCAGCCTATGGTTTGTTTCCTTTTTGGTCGGCAATGATTCTCTGTTCAATCTTTATAACATGTGCCACTAGGATTTATTTGATACTACACCCGATAAAATAAACAGGATAAGTGTTAACCATTAATCTGCATATCACACACACTCTTGTGTTTGTATGTTGAGTGAATTGTTATTTAATCCCATCAATGGCTAAATTTCACCCGGTGTAGCATCACAATGACCTACGATAAGTGACTGCTTAAGATAACTAAGGGCAAATCACGACTATCCGCTCAAGTAAGATCAAATTACGAAAAAAGAAAATCTAATGTTTAGGTAATTACAATCACCCCATCAACTATGTATTTTCTTGCACACCCATCCTTACGGTTTTCGTAAGAATAAAATGCAATCAGTCATTTTCTGCTCTTATTTTGACACAAGATTTATATACTTCATCACTTGTCTCAGTTTATCCTTGCTCTCTCGAAAATCTTTAAAGAAAATCGAGTACAATTAATTTTCAGACGCGTACTTTCGGTTTTCATGTATCCATACACTTTATTTGTGTTTATACACGAGCCCGTAACACTGATTTTGTGCCCCGAGTGGCGGAACGAAAACTTAGGACGAGAATGGACTAGAAAGTTTATAGCAACGGAAAATATAGTACCGATTTTCACCAAAAAATAAAAAATAAAAATACAGGGCAATAAAAATCTGAAAACAGATATCGGGAAATAGAAATAACGAAAATGAAAATGACGATGTTTGTTTACCTGGTACAACAAAGTTCAATGTTTAAAAGTTTGTTTCTTGTCTAGATAGTTGTGGATGTAATAGAAACGAAAAAAGAGAATCTACTTCCAAAGCTTCCTCAAAGACATGTTCTTCTCAGTTTCCTTCTTCATTACTTTAGCAACAGCCATCTCAAAGTCCTCCTGAGTAACATGAACTCTCCTCTCTCTCAGTGCAAACATTCCAGCTTCCGTGCAAACCGCCTGCCCCCCAAATACAACCCCGTCAAAAATTAATAATTAATAATATCTTTTCAGTACAAAAATCGAGATCCCAAATTCAATACTTTCATACCAATGTGATTTTTTTTATAACTAGGTCATACCTTAAGTTCTGCACCAGATGCGCCATTCATCTTCTCGGCAATCTTCTTCAGATCAATCCCTCGCATCAAATTCATTTTCCTCGAGTGTATTTTCAAGATGTCAGCCCGAGACTGAATTTTAAAAAGAATATCAATTACTATTTGAAAATCAAATAAACGTAAAACAATACCAAAATATCTAGCAAAATAAACTGAAAGATGAAAAAAAAATCTCAGGTAATAAAAGCAAGATTTGTGATTTTCTTTTTGTAGCAATGATAGTAACATATAATTTAGATCCAACTACCAAGTCAAATGTAGGGAAGGAATAATAAACAAGATATATCGCTTAAAAACGAGCAACTCACATCTTCATTGGGATTTGGGAACTCGATCTTTCTATCAATTCTTCCAGGCCTAAGAAGAGCTTGGTCCAGAATGTCAATTCTATTAGTGGCCATCAGCACCTGTAGACCAGTAGAACATATTATGAATATCAACATTTTAGTTTTCCAATTTACGTATATAAAATAATAGGAACGAAAATATACTTTTATCTTATTAGATGCTTCAAAGCCATCGAGCTGATTGAGAAGCTCAAGCATAGTTCGCTGAACTTCACTATCCCCATTTCCACTTCCGGATTCCATACGAGCTGATCCAATACTATCAATTTCGTCCATGAAGATGATGGATGGAGCGTGCTCTCTGTCAAAATATATAACATCGATATATATAAGAACCCCATAAAATGAATTTTCAATAAATTTTACCTAAACGCTCGATGTTAGAAGAAACTAACCTGGCCATCACAAAAAGTTCTCTGACCATTCTAGAACCTTCTCCAATGTACTTCTGAACCAATTCAGATCCCGAAACTCGAATGAAAGTGCAGTCGGTATGGTGAGCCACTGCCCTTGCAAGCAAAGTCTTACCCGTGCCAGGTGGGCCATATAGCAAAACTCCCTTCAGCAATTCAAGGATATATAAAATTAGAAACAGGTTCCAAATTTAAAGGAATAATTGTTACTGAACTGCAAAAACATTACCTTAGGTTGAGCTATTCCAAGACTCTCAAACAGTTCAGGATGCTTGATCGGAAGTTCAATCACCTATAAGGACAGCAGGGACATGAAAAATAAGAGCTTTTTTTTTTTGGACAGAATAGTACATTAATTACTGAATAATGGCATAATCAGAATTCGGAAATCTGTAGTTTAACAGTTCTGTATTGAAAAGGCAAATATTTATAACAATTTTCCTACACGCACCCACACATAGCCGAGTGCATGACCTCCCAAGGAAAATAGGAGATCATACCACCAGAACACATGCTTTATTTTAAGAAAATAATTTGCGGATATGGATAGAAGCCAACATATAGAAATCAAACAAATTCAATGTTATTTTATACTCCTAGTATCCAGTAACCACTCATACACTATCATCACAAATCGTCGGCCTTCAATTCTGACCTAACGAATATCATTTCTTTAAAGAAATATTTTGATAACTGTCAACTTATACGAGATGAACCAGGCCTAATTACATAAGCCAATTTAACTAATCAAGGAGGCTAATAGATAAAAAATATGGTAATCTGACGAGAGATAGAGTGAGAGAGAGAGAGCTCAGTTATGCAACAAAGAAAATAAACGGATATTATGAATAACTTCTCTTTGAGATAAAAATAAGAAGAAAAAAGAAAAAAGAAAACAAATAATTGCAACATCTCAATTGGGACTTAAGAAATGTGTAGAAGACAAAAGAATAGTTAGATATGGTGAATCGGGCAATAACTGTATATCACAAATTAATTAAAAGCTACAAACAACAACAAAGTTCAGGATACGCACCTCTTTTATCTCTTTGATTTGCTGGTCAAGACCACCAATCATGTCATAAGTGGAGTCTGGAACTTTTTCAACTTTCATAAGGTTCACCAGCGGATCGACTTTACTGGGTAGGACCAGGTGGAGCACATAGCTATCATTACGTAAAGCGACCCTTGTCGAAGGTGTAATCTTAGTGATGTCAATGCTTTTGTCAATGTCAACTACATACTTCCCCTCAGGATGAACCTAAGCAACAGAAAAAAATATAAAATGTCTATTTAGCTTAAAAGATAAGAGCAGGGAAAAAGAAGCATTATTTCTGTTTAAATCTATATAGGTTTTTTTTTACTTTTGTAGAAATCAGCTGAGACTGGACATTTTAAAAGCTGACAGACAAACTAATTTGAACAACTAAATCAAAGATTGCTCTTTGCATTATCTTCTCCCTAAGAAACAAAAAAAGTTGATCAAAATTACTATTTTTTGGAAATAACATTTACTCCTCCTGGGGTACCTTTAATCACTTCTCAGTTCTCACAGACTCATCAATGATTTAGTTTAAACTTGAAAATGGTTGTTTCTGTCACATCTAGTTGTATTATTTGTTTACCGACATTCTAAACTTCCCTTCCTTGAGAAAATAAAATTCTAACCACTTCTTGATACATGCAGATACATGAAAACAATATTCATATATTATCTTGTCCAAATTTTATATTGGATATTCTAGCAACGTGGAATGACTTTGTCAATCTTTTTCATATGATAACTAAAAGGAAGATAAAGCCAAAAGGATAATGACATTAACAAAATGCCATTAACGGCTGATATATCAACTAACCTTGACAAGGACCTTCGATTTTCCCATAACTTTGACAACTTCACCAACATAAGATCCAGGCTCCTGAAGAAGCTGCAACTCTTCCTTCAGCGATCTTACTGCCATTTAAGAAATAAAAACTTTCATCAGAAGATACTCGGCAATATAACAAGAGCAACACAAACGTCTTATGCTTACAACACCCATCTTTTACCTATGAAATATCTTCATCTTTACAAGATAACTAGTACTACACCCGTGCGATGCACGGGGTATTCATCGTAAAACAATTATTTAATAGTAAAAAGGTTCTCAAAATAATAAGATCAATTGATATGTAATACAAAGAAGTAGAAAATATTAAAAAAGAAAACTAATTTGTATGGTGTAAAAGATGAAATAAGCCGAAATAAGTGAAAAAACTAAACATTGAAGGTTTTAATTTCAGCATAAAAAGAACAGATATATCGTTGGTCCCAAACTTGTACAACCATAATGACTTATCTCTGTTCAAAACTTGAATTTGATCCATATTAATCCAGCATTCTTATCAAACCATACATAAGGACATGAGGATTAGATGGCAGCTACTTAATAATTAGCATGTATTGTATAGAAAGCAGAGAAAATGTCACAAATCTAGTCATGGTAACATTACACATGCAATGAAAAACTATGCCAATAGAACAGTCCTTAAATCCAATCGGAATGATTTCGTGTCCAAACACACAACACTAACGCAGACCCCGAAAAACCCTAAAATCTCATTATCAAATAGAAAGAGGACCTCATATCTCCTTCCACTCCACCAACAAAAAAGGAAACTTTTTACAACAAAAATCAAATTGCTTTAATTCTTCATCCAGGGAACTCACCAATACACAGTTCAAACAAAAGCACCTACTCGGAAAAAAAAACAAATTGACGCCCAGGAACAAAATTGGGGGAGGGGTTAAATTATCCTCGCATATAATTTCATTTATTGACCGCACCAAAGAGGAAAATAAACGCTGAAGTGTTTTCCCATCCCTAGGGTTTTACGAAGCGGCAACAAATTGAAGTACATCGAATTGACTCCATACCTCGGGAATTGAGGTCATTGCGCTGAGCTTCGAGGCGCTGGAGATCGTGATCTTTCTGGCGGACTAACAGCTGCATATCCTGTATGCGCTGCTGATAGTACTGCCGGAGCCCTTCGCCGCCGCCGGTCCCGGCGCCTTGCTGGTGCTGCTGCTTCAATTCATCTGCCCGCCGAGTCTCTATAGCCGCCGTCGCCATTCGATTTGATACGCCGCCGTATAGTCTGTAAGCAGATCGGAGAATTTGTGGGATTTCGTCTTGGCCAAGTTTAGAGTTTGTAGTTTGGGTTTGCACTCCTTGTTTCCTTTGTTGCTCGAAAATATATACAAATTGATTAAACTAGTTTTTTCACGATCCACTGTGAAAAGACCAATTTGCCCCCAAAGTTTCATAAGTAATCTCTCTTCGCCCCCAAATAGATGTTAAAGTTAGTAGGGGTGGCAATCGGGGCAATATGAGACGAGCCTAGCTAGGCTGAAACTCAAATACCATCAAGCGACTCGGGCCTTATGATTAGAAGCTCAAATCATAAACTATCAGTTTTTCAGTTGTAGACTCAAACTCGACTCATATAATATTTGAATTTCAAATTTAACCGCTCTCTATATTTTTTAAAATTTCATGCATATAGTCCATATAGTAAAAATATTAGTACAATTGCATAAAAAACAAAACTTTTATAATCTTTGCAAATAAGAGAGATATTTTAAATAATTCAAGTCAATGCAGGACGAATAATAAGCTCAAACTCGACTGATAAACTTTTCGGATTTAATAAAATGGCTCAAACTCAATCCAACTTATAGCTAGTTAAGCTATGGTCGATTAAAATCGGACTGAACAATCGAGTTTCTGGTAGGCCCGCCCAATTGCATGTCCTAAAAATTAGTATAGAAGTTTTGAATTTTGTAGATCTTTCCCATTTGGCAACATATTAGATTATTATCCATTGCGAATTTTAAAATTTCCAATTTACATTTTTTTTCAAAAAAGAAAAAAAACAATTTGTTAAAATGAAATTGAAACACATATTAGATTATGACTTTTGATCCAATTTTAATTTCTGAAATTTCCATTTTTTTTCAAAAATTTGTAACTAAATCACAATTATGATTAATTTTGTAGATACTTGCTAAGAAGAAAGGGCAATTTCATCTCAGCCTCTTTTAATTAGTGCATAGTAATAATTATTAAATTATACTAGTACTATGTTTTTTTCGAAAATCACATTTAATAATAAATTTAAACTTTTTTAACACTAAATTTGATATAAGATAATCGACATCATAATGATTAATTAATTAATTAATTAGCCGATATAGAATTAAATCAATTTAATCTAGTTCCAACGCAAATTAATTTGAAAATTACTCTTGAAGATCGTAAATAGTAAAGATTCCCCACATTTTTACAGTTTATAGATTTTCATTTCTTAGATTTTTTCCCCCTCTTAGATGAATCTGTGGTTGGTAGGTGTTGATCCCCGCAGAATTTCAACCGATCAATAATCCACAGATTAGGGTTTCCCACATTTGTTAATTGCATATACACAACACTTGATTCTAGTTTTGATCCGTATGCATTTTGATCTGTAGAAATTTTAACG
Source organism: Erythranthe guttata (assembly GCF_000504015.1). The sequence continues at coordinate 1,237,464 of NW_012194777.1, forward strand.
TCTTTGGTTGGCGATTCTAATTCACATAGCTGCTAAAACGAGAAAAAAAAATTAGGTTTTGTTATTAAAAAAATAATTATCACTTCTGTTATCGGGCAATTGGGCGTATTTTTCTAGTGTCAATTGTCAAATCTTAAGCTTTTGATTTTGGGTGTTGAATTCTGGAAATTGGGGATTGGGGAATTGAGTTCTGTTTTTTTTTTTTTTTGTGGTAATTTTGATAGTATTTTATTTCTTGTTCATTTTTCTAGTGGGAAAAAAAGTACTTTTTTTTAGGGTTGTATTTAGGCAGGAATGGATAAAAAGAAGGTTATAGCTCCGTTGGTTTGCCATGGGCATTCGCGTCCGGTTGTTGACTTGTTCTACAGCCCGATAACTCCCGACGGTTTCTTCCTCGTTAGTGCTAGCAAGGGTAATTTTTTTTTTAGCTGCAGTGTAATTGTTAGCATATTCGTTTCTTTTCTCAATTGAACTGATGAATATTTCATACTTGAATGTTATGTTTTTTTTTATCTGGATTCCGATATTATTATTGTCTTTTTTTGTTTGTGGTATTCGGTAAATTAAAGCATTCCGAAGGGTTGATTCAAGTGCCTTTCACTTAGGTCGGTTTAGAAATGTAACTAGTGACACCTTTGCATTATTATTTTTTTGCCGAAATATGGAAAGATTTAATGTGCCTCTTGTAGACGATATTATGTCAACATCAATTACTTCCACGTACGAACTAGTGTATAATCTTGACCCTGATATGGAGTTCCTGTTTTTTAAGATAAATACAAGGATGCAGTAAAAGGCACACACATTACAACAATTCTCGACACGTATTTATGAATAGAAAATTATAAATCACTCGATCATTTGATGGAGTATTTTGTGGCCGTTCGGCTCGTTTCTTTTTTCAGATTCGACGCCAATGTTGAGGAATGGAGAGACTGGCGATTGGGTCGGAACCTTTCAAGGTCATAAAGGTGCAGTGTGGAGTTGTTGCCTCGATAAACACGCTCTTCGTGCTGCCTCTGCTTCAGCAGATTTTTCTGTGTATGTGTTCAGTGGTTTCGGTATTTCTTATAATTAGAGAATTATAACTACATTTTATTTTTTTTGTATGCATTGAAGTATTTATGAATATTAATCGGGCAACTATATCGGCAGATCATCTTTTATACTATATTGTTTGGTTGCAGGAAGTTATGGGATGCATTAAGTGGGGACGTATTGCACTCGTTTGAGCACAAGCACATCGTTCGTGCTTGTGCTTTCTCAGAGGTACTATTTTATCACTTATAAACTTAGCGATAAATGTATATGAAGAATAAATACTAATTTGACATATTAAATTAGCAAAATGGTCAAACTGCCCTTGTTGCTTTACGTTTTCATTTTCCTTGTTCGAAATCCTTAATCCAATCACAGCCGAAAAGTCGTAACCTTTTTAACTATGATTGAAGTTTTCTTACTAAATTGCAGGATACTGACAGGCTGCTAACTGGAGGGATGGAAAAAGTTGTTCGCATATTTGATCTGAATCGTCCAGATGTAGGTCCCACGGAAATCGAAAAATCTCCGGGTTCAGTCAGGACTCTTACTTGGCTTCATACCGATCAGACGATTTTAGGTTCCTGTACTGATATGAGCGGTGTGAGGTATGTGGGCAAAATGGGAATTTCTAGTTGTTTGCTTCCATTTCTAGCAATGTCTGTCATTTGTGTTGCATATTTCGTAAATTCTTGAACACCTTTTTTTAACAATCGAAAATTTATAAATACTGATATATTAAGTGATGGCTCCAGATTATGGGATGTGAGAACGGGCAAAATTGTTCGAACGCTTGAAACAAAGTCTTCTGTAACCAGTGCTGAAGTGAGTCAAGATGGCCGCTATATTACAACTGCCGATGGGTCAACTGTTAAGTTTTGGGATGCAAATCAGTATGCCTCTCTCTCTCTCTCTCGCTCTTTCCATCCTTTTTTTTTTTTGCATAATGAATTGTGAACTCTTTTATTTCAAACAGCTTTGGATTGGTGAAGAGTTATGAAATGCCGTGCATTGTCGAATCAGCTTCGTTGGAGCCAAAATTTGGTAATAAGTTCATTGCGGGTGGAGAAGACATGTGGATTCGTGTATTCGATTTCGACACTGGAGCAGAAGTTGGTAAGTCACATGTGTTATTTTTTATTAAAGAAAGATATAATCTTTTTATCTTTGCAGGGTATTATTATTGAATGGTTCCTTATGCTCTTATAATCTTCATTAATTGTGTTGCCTACATTGTACACGTACGTAAATATCGGTGTTTTTGACTTGTATTGATTTATGAATAGGGTGCAATAAGGGGCACCATGGTCCGGTTCACTGTGTGCGCTTCTCACCGGGGGGAGAGTCGTACGCGTCTGGATCTGAAGATGGGACTATTAGAATATGGCGGACCGGTTCTTTGGGGCCTTCCCAGAATGTGATGGATGTTGTCAAAGAGGTTAAGCACTACGTCGCCGAAACTGTAAGATAAGACTGCTCTCGTTTGCGAATAACCGAATCTTGAGAGATTTTTATCCTTTTATTAAATAAAATAAGGGTTGTTTACATACATACAGTCATGACTCTACTATGAGATAGTGTAATTACAAAGTGTTCGTTCTCCTTCCCTTTTTCTTAGTTACCATTAGACAGTGTTCACGGTTTCTGGTCAATCGGAACCAGATCCGACCCGTGGTCAACGGGACGGTTAATCAGTCAATATGTTGACGACGACCGTTTAGGTTAATCGGCGTGAACAATTAGTTTTCATTAGTATGTTTACTAGTTTAAATATACTAATATATATAATGTTTTTTTTTTAAATTAAAAAAAAATCCTTAAGAAGAATATAATTGGTATATATCTATATGTTAGAGAATAATTTATTTATATTTTTTAAATTTAGATGTATGGTAATGCTAATATCTAAAAATATAATATCTATAAAATTATCATGATTGTAATATAGATTTTTTGGTATGATTGTGCAATGTTACTACAATAATCTTTGCTACCGATTGAAAAAAGCAACCTTGTTGCTTTACTATATCTCATTACATTGGATCATAATGCCCTGTTCCAAACAAACTTGGACAAATAATTCAGAAAATCGACAAACATCTCGTAAATGAATAATGCAAAACGAAGAATAATAAATAAAAAAGAAAATGAAATTCGAAACTAACACATCGAAAGCACACACCACAAGGAGAGCAGAACTTGGGCTCAACCTCTTGAGAGAAGAATTTACAAGGAAGAAGGGGTGGGGGTGCTACTAGAATAATAATACCTCTCTATCTATATAAAATACGATAGTCCCTATTGCGTCTGCGATTATGGTCTTAATACAAGCCTACTAATGAACGGCGTTATTGCCGCTAGCAATGCCTTCGGACATTCCTCGTGTGGAAGATGGCCACAACCAGATATTGCAACCATTCTCTGCAAATTTACGAGATAACAACAATAATTAGACGGTAAAACAAAAAAATTATGATTCTTTTGAAAAAAGAAAAAAGAAAAAGGGAACTCACAGAATTCGCGAGTTTAGAAGCCAAAGTTTGAACAGATTTGAGAGGGACAAGGACATCTTCAGCCCCTGCAATAACTAAAACCGGTAATGTTTCAACGGCTGTCAGCATCAAGGCTGCGCTCTGTGGGGTTAAGACTGTTTCATGGGATAGTTTTCCGATTTCATCGAGCGCCTCATCCCATCCTTCTACATGTAACGGGGCCTGACATTAAAAAAAAAGAAGTTTTTTTTTTTTTTAAATTGTTGAAAATGAAGGAAACTTTTTAAAATAAATTGGAAAAAACTATTTGTGAAATAAAAAGTCAAAAACAATATTAAATCCAGAAGAAAAGTTATGATTGTCATGTCTTGATATAATGTCAAGAAGAGTAATTTAAAATCTACAAGTATTTAATATCTGGTATATTAAATACAGATAATAATACCTTATATAGGCTTAGGACTTCAGTGGTTAGTTTGGTTGCATTGTACCAGGCTCGCCGATTCACCACTTGGGTGATTTCTGTCCGAAGAAGAGGACGCACCAAGTGCTTTTTCCCAATAGAAGTGCGTAACAGTATTCGTGCAAATGCAGGTACCAATTCTCTCGATAAACTTACATTCAGTAATACGACACCCTTAATTTCAAGCTGAGAAACATTATCATGGAATTAATCCTCAAGTTAGCGACAAAGTTTCATATTATTTTAAATTCAAAAAAACACGTATCTTTTCCAGAAAAATATCATAAATGATCACAAATACAGTGCCACTATATTTCAAAATCAAGACCCCTAGTTTGTATGTTAACGCATCAAGATTTGTAGTTATTTTAATCATCATAGATCAGCTTTTAGATTTTTTGTTAATGATCTCTTCAAGCATATATCATACTACTTTTTGTCTCGAGCACTGATAACACACCCTATAATGACTTTTTCCCTGTAGTTCTTAATTGCCTTGAAAAAAATTATCACTTTCAAATTCTAAAGAAGTCTGATATAAACTATAAACTGATATCGGACTCACATTCATGGAATTTGGTGATGACTGAAGTTTCTGAACAGCCTTCAGGGCAAGCAGTCCTCCATCATCGTGGCCAACAAGCACAACTGAAGATAATTTCATCTCCAAGCAAAACGAAAGAAGCAGGTCTACCTGAGAATTTAAAATCCAAATTAAATTATGAAGCTAATATAGACGCAATGCAAAAAGTGTAAAATTCAATATCAAATATCATCATTGATAGCTGTCTGCATTGACAGAATTGATCGAACTAAATTAAGGAAAAAATTATTCATGTCAAACACAACAAAAGTTACAAGGGAATATTTTGATCCGAACGGTTAATATGGTATTACTATATTATCTGAATTATAGAGGGCAACTACCCTAATCCATTCGCAATCCCTTCATGGTATGCTCAAATTAGTTGTTGCGTGACAGAGAAGAAAGAGACCAACAAAACCTTAAAAAAAGAAAGCTAGATCCTTTACTGGTCTATGACTGGCAAAACACATTAAACTTCCAATAAAAATATGAATAGTATCCGACTAAAACAGAAAGAAATGTATACTATAACCAATTTTATGATTCTCCATATGCTACACTGGGCAGATTTAAATTTTAAAAGATAGAAAACATATGCCGAAGTAAGATAACAACAACTGGATTACCTCAATTCAGCCAGACCATTTTTTAATTATCACACACATCATCATGTGCTCTTGAATGTAGACTAAAGAGCACATGCTTTACATATTATATACATACATACATACATTATATATATATATATATATATATATATATATATATATATATATATATATATATAAATGATGAATGTACAGCATGTATGTTCATATAAGAGCAGTCACCTGATTGTCAAGCTCGTAAGGATTAGGTAACTGATTCTCCTCCCAATCCTTCCGCCGCGGCCTCGATGTCAAACCCCATCCAGGCCGGTCAAAAGCAGCAACTGCACAGCCCATTTGCCTGGCCAAAACGCCCATCACCTTTCTCCACGAGAAGACTCCTCCCCCAAAGCCATGGACCAAAACTATTCCAAATTGTTCATTTGCATCCACATTTTGCTCCATCATTGAAGACCCCATTTTGCCAAGTTCATCCTCCTCAAAAGTTTCATTCAAGCTAAAAATAGGCATATCTTCAGATATTGGGGATGTCGGAGAACTCGCAAGGAGTGGGGTATCGAGTGGAGAAGAGCTGCTGTAGAATTGGTTACTTGTGCTCCTGTGAATAGTATATTGACTTTTCAATGGAATGTTTAATGATGGTCGGTCAAATAGGATAGTGGAGGACAATGAACGGGATGGTGATCCTGGCATGCTTAGCTTGTAATGAACTGTAAGCCCTTGACAGGAAAAGAATAGGCTGTCTATATCAGCAAGTAAACTAATTGGAAGGTCCCCTTCATCATGTGCCAATCCGGGTGCTTTTCTCCTCGTTTGACTGTCACTTCGGAAAGATTTTCCTGCACATGGAGTGGGTGATCTCGGAACCTTCTGGTAACCAGAGAAAACCATTTTGCAAGAAAGAACCTGAAAACAATTAGGTCCGATGATTAGCTGAAACCTCAAGCAAGTATGATTAAACAACTAATAGAGGTTACTTATGGATACTGTCATATAAACCTACTTTAGACTATAGTCTATGTGTTCAAATTTTACAAGAATATGAGATGGAACATCCACTGGCTAACATCCATATTGGCCTGACTAATTATTCAAAGCTGATTATGTGAGAGATGCCATGAACTTACGGCTTCTGGGTCAACACGGTGAAAGTTGAGTTTCCTTCTAGCTTTGCAACTTGTTCGATAAGCCACAATAATGTGCCCAAGAGCAAAGACAACAGAAGAGAGAAACAAGACAGGGATTCCCAAGGACTTCTTCAGATGGAGCCTCTTCCGTGAGAGAGAAACAGAAGTTTCAGCCTCGAGTTGAGAACTTGGAGTGAAGACACAAGCCTTGATGGAAAGAAGAAGAATTGAAACAAAGGAGGATATTGTTACAGTTGCTAGATACGGCCCGTGCGACAGTGCTGGTCCGTCACACATCGTATATACACCTGTTCGCATTTGACAAATCCACAAATAACAGATTAACTTCAAAAACCAAGAAAGTATTACTGTTAATTTTGTCAAGTAGTAATTATAATCATGCCAAAAACTCAATAACTGAAAGATATTTCAGGGTATGTTATTTGAAATAGAAAGAACATTTTGTGGTTATATATTAGTTTATCTTGAAACAAAGTAATTTTCTCCAAAAACAAGTGAGTTTTATTTCATCTACAAAATATAACTGATTTAAATTCTTCGCAACGAAAAATCATCTAATCAAGCAATCAAAATCCGTTATTAATTTAAGAAAGCACATGCGCACATACCAAGTAACAACACAAGAGCATTCAAATGTAGAACTGCTGTTCAACTACAATATCAAACAAAATAAAAAGGAATAATTAAAAAAAAAAAAAAAAAAGCAAACGAAAACGAAAACAAAAACTCAAACAGGCCAACACAGAAAATGTTTGCCCCTTCCTACATTCATAGCATAATACAAATTGTTCATTGATAGAAAAAACAGAAAAGTAATTGTTCATCAGAATATGAATGAATATTGACAGAGTAGAAATCATACAGATGATGATGAGAGATCTGACAATGGAAACGAGAGGAATATCCATAAGCGAGCTCCTGAAGGCGTATCTCTCCAAATGCTCCCTAAAACTGTAGCATTTGACGCACGCAAAGCTAGGAATTAGCAAGCAAGGCAACACGGCGTCGCCGATCGCCACCACCACCGGCAACGACACCACCACCAGCGACGACATCATAGCCACCATGAAATAAACCGTCCTTACACCCCTCCTGAACTTCTCCCACCACCATGCCCCTTTCATCACCATCTCTCCGCCAACAAAACACTCTTAATTTTTTAAATAATTTAAAGTAGGACCAATCGAAATGCGAGATCGGTGAGATATCGAAAGTACAGACGAACAACAATACGAAGAAGAATCCGGATGAAACGGCGTCGCAACAGCCATCCCCCAACGTCAAATCAACCGCCGTCGATTTCGCTTCAAAAAATACCAACGCCGCCGTATCAATTGGTTCAATTAAAATTCACACCGATTCCTCCTCTAATCCTCCGTTTCCGTAAATTGAAAGGATGAAGATGAAGAAGAAGAAGTAGAGAGAGAAACAAAATTTCTCCGCAAATATTTTCTTCCCTCGCCGGAGTCTCTCTCTCTCTCTCCTCTGTTTTTTCAAAGTGTGAGAGAGAAAGAGAGAATTAGTGTGTGTTGTGGGTGTTTCATCCGAGTTGTTTCCATCGAATCAAAAGTCCGAATTAGGAATTTGAAAAAATGAAATTAGGAAATATAATTAAGATAAACAATGAATGATTAGTGGAGGAAAAGAAGGTTAATTAAGATGGTGATTAATTAATCTGACAAACAAATTGATTCCCTCCCAAATATGCTGACCTTTTGCCTACCTGTCAGCTTTTTTCGTATTGGACTCTTCTGCCCCTGTCTTTGTTCTCTCCTTTTGTGTATCCCGAAGAATCAAAAAAGTCCGTGCTGTGCGTCCAGCTTCGATTTTACGAAAATGCCCTTTGGATTATTTTTTTGGCTTTCCCAAAAGTTTATAATGAGTAAAACCTAGACACAGCCACGAGCTGAGTTTGGGCCTGAACCGGTGGGTTTGGGTTGGAGAAACGTGAAATCGGAACCAAACTGGCCAAATGGTTCTCAACCGATTTGGCGGGCCAGTTCAGCGGTTCTGATTCGGCGGATCAACGAGAACCAATATCAGAAATTGGAACCGGCGCGCCAAACCGATTGAATCGGGCCTCCAGTATCGTAAGTCGGAACTGGCTCATAATACTGGTTTCGATTCCGAGCTGGTACAGTTCGCCGATTTCGGTAACCGGCTCATAGATGTGTCGAAGTAAAACCCATATTTAAAACCATTTTTTTTTTTTTGTCTAAGTAAAACCACATTATTTGAATTTTAAATTGTTCGTTAAAAGTTTGTTTAAATTTAATTTATTAACATAACGAAAATGGTTAGAGCACTTCTTCATCGAGAAGGTTAGAGCCCTTCTGAAAAGGAAAGGCTGCCGCCGTTTCTTCTGCATCTCTCTCACTCATCACTTCTCTATATAAGTGTACGAACAGAAAATTATAAGTTTACGAGCAACAACTATCTATATCCAACGATACCGTATTAACTATATAATGCAATTGCGATATTTAAAACTAAAATTATGGTTCACTAACAAAATAAAAGCTTATATAAGTGAAGTATATATATCATATTTTATTTATAACACCAATAGAAAGAAAAAGGAGAAAGAAAAAATCCACTATCCTTGAGATGTTAAATCCCTAATACCTAAATACAAAAGGTTGACTTACTCTATAGTCGCAATCATTCAAAGAACAACATCTCGACAAAATCTTGAGCATGCTAACTGCGATTTTCTAGGAGAAATACACATACTAGAAAACACAATCAAATCGTGTTAATAGAACCTAAAATCAATACATGTACATTAAAAAATTCTATTAATTTAGTTTTTTTTAAGGCTACAGTTCAGCTTTTATAAATACAGTGGAGACTAGAAAAAATCTATTAATTCATTGAAATATTAAATTATTGAACTAATAATTTTATAACTTTTCACCGAATCGGGACCTAAATAAATTTTATTTAAACGAGGTTATTAATTTATCGAGATTATACTGTATGTAATAATATACATATACATAGATAAAAATAGAAAATAAATACTAATTATTAGATCTATAATTCTTTTACAAAGATTGACAAATTTCGTGTCCAAAAAAATGTTCTTATTGATCTTGTCGTTGTGTATGCATCGTTCTTCACAGTCAATGCATATCATTGAGTATAACATTTGTTGTATTTCTATAGATTGAGAAATGACTACTAACCGGTTATTTCTATGTTACATCCGATGAAAGTTACACAATGTGAATTCTTACCATTGATCTAAACGCATCAACGTCGGAATGTGTGTTTGTGCGTATGAACAGTAAAGATCTATACGGTGTAGGCCATACGAACCTTGAGATATTAAAAACAGATTAGCACTTTGACTAAGTTTTAATTCAACAAACAAAGTTCTCAATTAACCTCGAGATGTTAAAAACAACATTATTTTTTTAGACTGAGTATGCAAAATTCCCACTTGACTTTTTCTTTATTCAACGAACAAATTTAATAAAATTTTTAGAGCATGCCTCGGTGCAATTCCCTAGGTAAACACTAAAATATAGCTCAAGAAAACAATAAAAACGAGTCAAGATGAATGACAGGGTCAATTTGGACATTTAATTCATTATTTATAAATTAAATAAAGTATAGCTCAGTAAATTAAATATTAATTTAAACAGTACTTTTTAATTATCGCAATAGTATTTAATGGATTTTATAAAGCTAATGTGAACCAAAAAGTATATGATTTTCACATTTAATGGAGGCCAATAGGGTAAATTTGGGCCAAACTCACTATATTGAGCTTATTAAATAGTATAAAGATAACACGTATGGATTGAAAGAGATTTCTTTGGTCCATCGATCCAATATACAGTCAAAGCTAAGATCACTTTAGAAACTCGTCCAAAGAAAGCTCGTTAGTACCAAGCGTGCTAAACGATGCCCTTGAGATAACAGGGTGGCAAGCTCGCCGGCTCGTTTGAAGTCCGAATATTCAAGAGACGATGGAGGGGTAAGTAATGAGCTGAAGGAGAGTCGTTGGAAGAAGAGGATTCGAACATATTTTTCATAAATAGATACGAAAAATACGTAAATCAGAAATAATGATTGATCAATCAATGTAAATCTCGACGAATGATTCTAAAATAGAAAATAGTCATGCACAATTAGATCTTAATATGAAAACAAATATTGATTTGCATTATTTGTGTTTGAAATTTGAACGCTGATTTTTTTATATGAACACATCATGGATGTCAATTGTTAACGGAGACAACCAGACACCGTGGTCGGGGTCCAAAAATAAGAAGAAAAATTCGCATCGTGGGTCCCATTTGCCATCCACTCATATTTAGCCACGTGTCACCTTGTTACACTCTGTCCAATAAACATACTTCGCCGTCTACTAGATGCCACGCCGGCCGAAGCTGGATTTTAACGGTCTGATTGATGATTGATAAATGTTGTCATTTATTTATTCTATTTAATTAATTCAAACTATTATTAATTTGTATTATTTTGTTATACAACATATTTTTATATATTAATATTGGAATATTTACAAATTGTTATCTAATTAATTAATTTATATCAAGATTAACCATTAACTGCAACTAGAAATTTGAGCTATCAAAATTAGAACACTAGCATTCTTGAGTGACCTATAAGTGTATACTATAAAATATATAATAATATTGATACTACGAATTAAATTTCTGAATTTTTGGGGATTCCCTCGAAATATTTTAGAAAATTAAAATTATAAATTACAATTCACTTTCCACAAAAAAAAAAAAAAAATCAAAAAAATCAGAAACAAAAAGTTTTTAGATCCGAAATGAAAAATACTATTGCAAAGTTTGGAAAATATTTCGATCGTGATCAGAATTGGTGGAATTCGAAATTTCGAGTTCAACCTTCTTAATTTGAGTGGGTGAACCGATTTTATTATCCTAATCAAAATAAAATAAATAAGTAATAACAAAAAATAAAATTATACTATTAAATTAGTACATATTTACTTAAATTTAATTTGAGTTTAACTTTGGCCCACAAAAGATGAGCTGTCAAAAGCTTTATAGCTGGTGCAATCAAATCGTGCTTAAACTTTAAACATTTATAGGCGCCATTGTTTTTACATGATAAAGCATAATTAAAAAGCGTGTTTTGATAGAATCGCGACATACTTGATTTTGATTTGACATCTTTATAAAATGAGCTTAAATAAATAAATTAAAATGCTTATTATTTATGTGAATAAATTAAAAATCAATGAGAAGGAATATCCAGTTAGTGGAAAGTTGATTGGAGTTTTTGTTGATTTTTCCGTTAATATTCATTTTTTAAGGACTTGTCGTTATCGAATAATTTCGGGTACTAGGTAAAAATCTTTGGATCATATTGGAATTAACACTTTGAAAGAAAAAAAAATCATTTTTCTCATAAGTGAAAAACAAATTCCAAGTTTGTTGCAATTTTATTTTCGGAAACATCGGAATTTTTCGGATCGAAATCGACGAGTGATTTTATAAATATAGTTCTCGGAATATATATATATATATATATATATATATATATATATATTGATGCTGCTCCAAAAATGATGGGTCAGCCCAATGGTCTTGAAGCCCACAGGTCTTCTAAGTCCGGGAATCTTCAAGCCCAATATCGGGAATGCCGAGAGTCCTTCCCACGCGTCCGAGGTAGTCGAAGGGATCGCTCCACTTGTTAACCTACAAAACAGTTGAAAACACTAGGTGACACGCCGGGGGTGGCCCGGCGATTGTCCTCCGACGCTCAAGTCAGAAAACTATCACAATATAAGCAAATAATATTAATTACTTGCCTAAATAGTGTTTACCTTATTATATGAGTTAAATCACATATTTATAGGTGATGAAATATGGAGACTTCTTGTAGAAATCCGATGTGGGACAATATGTTATAACTAAAATCCTATTGAATTTTAGTAGATGTGATAATTGGGCTTTTATTATTAATTGGATTGATTTGGCCTTTTAGGCCAAAAACCCAATTAAGAATTAGGCACATCATTAAGCCCCCCACTCCCAAGTAGGGCCACAGGCACGTGGGCCTAGTTGGGAGTAACTTAGGAACAGTCGTTCTTTAGCGGGGCAAAATCCCTTGGCTTTATTGCCTAGTGGGAAGCACGCATTTCGTAAAGAATGAGTTATGCTTCATCTTTTCCGGTGAGACGGTATCCCTTGGTTATATAGCCTAGTGGGAGGCTCGGCTCTCGTAAGGAATAAGCTTTTACTTTATCTTTTTAGGTAAGACGGTATCCGTTGGCTTTAACGCTTAGTGGGAAGTCCGTATTTTTGTAAAGAATGAGTTATGCTTCATCTTTTTCGGTGAGACGGTATCCCTTAGTTATATAGCCTAGTGGGAGGCTCGACTCTCGTAAAGAATAAGCTTTTACTATATCTTTTTAAGTAAGACGGTATCCCTTGGCTTTAACGCCTAGTGGGAAGTCCGTATTTGTACACTTGGTGGTTGATCAGACCCTCAAGTTTTTCATGTAGGAAGTCTGCCCGTTTACCTAAGTTTTGAAGGGCGGGTAAGACTCCCCGGAGCTTTAATTGCTCTATTTTTTGGAGCTTTGGGGAGTGAGAAAACAAGGTTCGGGTTGGCCAGACCCTTTGTGATCCTTGATATCTTTTCCTTTAGCTATTTTTTGAGTCTATTGACTTTTTGTTAAATCTATTGTAGATGTCTTGAACAAAAACGCGTAGAGAAGACAAATTGTTGATGTAGAAATCACGGTGGCGATATCCCACCGACTAAAATATTTTATTAAGAATCATGCGACTGGCGGTATGCCTTGAAAATATTGTGCGGGGCGGTATGCCACCGACTTATTGCTGAAAATAAATTACATGGGGCCCGCATGGGGCAATAGTAAATACTAAGTAAAGTATTTCTTCAGGATTGCGATTGTTCTAGGAATTCTCTCAAGTGCCCGTTTTGGACAAGTCTCCCGAGCGCTCGCATAAGCTGAAAACACTCATCAATAGTGTGACCTCGAGCTCTGTGGTATTCACAGTAGTTATCCGACTTTTGTCGTTCTGGATTCTCATTCCTCCTTTTCGGTGGTTGAAGAATACCCTTCTGCTCAGCGATGATCATCATGTCAAGAAGTTTATCATTGAGGTGAGAACTTCCCGAAGGTGCGATTTTCGATGGGATGTCTCTCTTCTTCTCTATTATAGTTGTGGCTTTCCACGTCGCGCTTTCGTTTAAGGGGTACTCTCATCTCCGTGATCTCCTCAATCCGTATGTACTTCCCAGCGCGGTTCAAGAGCTCCTCCAAGGTCTTAGGGGGTCGGCCCGCGATGGACTCTCGAAAACGAACATGCTTCAAATTTTGTTGTAGTATGCCGGCTAACATCTCGTGAGTAACGTGGCGCACTTCATGTACTGCTTTGACAAATCATTGTATGTAATCTCTGAGTGGCTCTCCGTCTCGTTATATGACCTTGAAGAGATACGATCCAGTTTTGGCATATTTCTTATTCATTGAGTCGTGGTTAAGGAAATGTGTCGCTAGTTGGTCCAGATTGTCTAAGGACCCTCCGGGCAAGCCGTTGAACCAAACTTATGCCTGATCAGTCAGCGTAGTCTGAAAAATCTTGCAGTAAGCTGTGTTACTGAGGCCGTAGAGGTCAAGCTTGGCGTAAAAGTTATTTAACTGTTCTTGGGGATCTCCGGTCCCGTCAAATTGGGGTAGATTGGGGATCCTAAATCCGAGAGGTACGACTTCTTCCATAATGGCAGGAACAAATGGGCTTATTCGAGCGGGGAATGTTTCAAAGCGAGCGGTCGTTGGCCTCGAAGCTTTTCGTCGAGGTCTCCTTGAGTTACGGTCATCAATGCCCTCACGGCTCATTTTCTTTTCAGATTGGGAATATCTACTTCCAAATTTATTTCCGATAGAGTCTCTATGGCGAAAGGAGCGCTCGTTATTCCTGTCATATCGTGATTCGTGGCGTGCCACACCCGGCCGAGAAGAAACACTTCTCTCTCGACGGCTATGCGCCGCTCTCTCCCTTGGAGGAGCCCTCTGCCTCACGGGGCGTGGTGACCGGCGGCGAGCTTCTCTTCGAAGGGGGCGGTTCGATGATGGGTTGTGATGAGGCGATTGGTGGCGAGCGTATCTTCGAGGCTCACGATCTGAGGATGCGCTACACTGAGGCGAGTGGTGGTGAGCCTCTTCGAGGAGCTCGTTCGGAGAAATAACTTTGGCTGTCGAGCGATACTCTTTTAAGGCTTGTAATTCCTCTGCAGTCATCTAAATGACCGGCGCAGAAGATCCCGCAAGGTTGGCCGCTCCCGTCGTTCTCTTCCTTCGAGGCGGCTCTATGACTCCAGCGTTACCTTGAAGCGGTTGCTGGAGATCGCCTTGACCACCTTCGTTGGCCGCTCCCGTAGTTCTTTTGGTTCGAGGCGGCTGTAAGACTCTACCGCTCTTCGAGGCGGCTCTGAGACTCCGTCGCTTCCTCGAAGCGGCTCTAAAACTCTTCCGCTCTTCGAGGCGGCTCTGAGACTCCGTCGCTTCCTCGAGGCGGGCGGCTCTAAAACTCTTCCGCTCTTCGGGGCGGCTCTGAGACTCCGTCGCTTCCTCGAGGCGGCTCTAAGACTCTTCCGCTCTTCGAGGCGGCTCTGAGACTCCGTCGCTTCCTCGAGGCGGGCGGCTCTAAGACTCTTCCGCTCTTCGGGGCGGCTCTGAGACTCCGTCGCTTCCTCGAGGCGGGCGGCTCTAAGACTCTTCCGCTCTTCGGGGCGGCTCTGAGACTCCGTCGCTTCTTCGAGGCGGCTCTAACACTCTTCCGCTCTTCGAGGCGGCTCTGAGACTCCGTCGCTTCCTCGAGGCGGGCGGCTCTAAGACTCTTCCGCTCTTCGGGGCGGCTCTGAGACTCCGTCGCTTCCTCGAGGCGGGCAGCTCTAAGACTCTTCCGCTCTTCGGGGCGGCTCTGAGACTCCGTCGCTTCCTCGAGGCGGCTCTAAGACTCTTCCGCTCTTCGAGGCGGCTCTGAGACTCCGTCGCTTCCTCGAGGCGGGCGGCTCTAAGACTCTTCCGCTCTTCGGGGCGAGTGGTTGGGATCGCCTTGATCCTCTTCGTCATGACACGTGATCTAGTTTGCCTTCCCACAGACGGCGCCAATATGATGCTGCTCCAAAAATGATGGGTCAGCCCAATGGTCTTGAAGCCCACAGGTCTTCTAAGTCCGGGAATCTTCAAGCCCAATATCGGGAATGCCGAGAGTCCTTCCCACGCGTCCGAGGTAGTCGAAGGGATCGCTCCACTTGTTAACCTACAAAACAGTTGAAAACACTAGGTGACACGCCGGGGGTGGCCCGGCGAT
>NW_012194777.1:1253266-1300298 GCF_000504015.1 Erythranthe guttata
ATGAAATATGGAGACTTCTTGTAGAAATCCGATGTGGGACAATATGTTATAACTAAAATCCTATTGAATCTTAGTAGATGTGATAATTGGGCTTTTATTATTAATTGGATTGATTTGGCCTTTTAGGCCAAAAACCCAATTAAGAATTAGGCACATCATATATATATATATATATATATATATATATATATATATATATATATATATATATATATATATATATATATATATATATATATATATATATATATATATATATATATATATATATATATATATATATATATATATATATATATATATATATATATATATATATAAATTTTGTACGTGTTTTGAAACACGTTACTCTCTAAAAGGTTTTTTTTTTTATATATTTTTAAAATTATTACAGACGCTTATCTGATTTACCTATCAAGTACAGAATCGGGCAAACATTGCTGCATATCTTGGAAAACATTTGGAGAGGATCGGGTCTTATGTCTGGATAATGTGTGGTTCATAGAGAGATAGAAGAATTTAGAGTTCGAGAGTCGAGAGTCTGGACTTTAAATCCGTAATAACACACTCGCTCAATTTATTTTGTGGATGAATCCATTTTACGATGTGCACTGTCTCACACTCTCTTACCTCTGAATTCAATTTAGTTTGTGAAATACTCAATTATATGTGAAACTCACCACATTCGATATCCTTCCCTCTATCTGAGTGCAGTGTGAATTCACACACTTTTTTTTTTTTTTTTTGAGATAGTGAATATACATATTTAACCATGCCCTAGATCATTCTAAATTAAATTTGTTTGAAAAATCACTATACACTCAGTCATTTGAAATCCTTCCTTCAAATCCTTCAATCCAGATTTAACACTGCTTAGATTATTGTAAATTCGTGATGCATGTTTTACAATGAGAAATTCATTTTAAAAAAATTCACTACACGTGCAGTCATTGTCAATTTACGCATTTACCCGGCTGTTGATTATTACAATACGCGTGTTTTATATTTCTTTTTTCAAAAGGTACACTTATTCATGTACGGGCTACTTTTCGGGCTAGCGGACACATGGGCGGCAATGCCGGACAACAAGTTGGTGGGAAAAGCCATTAGAGACCCGGAAAAGCTCAAGATCATAGCAAGCAACCCAAGGAGATACACGGGCAAGCCAAGAGTTGGCACTATGAGGGAGATTGCAAGGCAGTGCGAGTACGTGCAGAACAACTTCGATAAAGTGCGGGTCCCGTTTCTGACGGCCCACGGTACCTCCGACGGGGTCACTTGCCCGTCCGGTTCGAGGATGCTGTACGAGAAGGCGAGCAGTGAGGACAAGACTCTGAAGATTTACGAGGGAGGTTATCATTCTTTGATACAAGGTGAGCCTGATGAGAGTGCTGATCTTGTGCTTGCTGATATGAGGGCTTGGATTGATGCTAGGGTTTGATATATATATATATATATATATATATATATATATATATATATATATATATATATATATATATATATCTATATACACTTATACTTGAGGCAATATGAGAACATGTGTTATTGAGGTTGTGAGAAGTGGAAAGTGCATGGAGAGAATATTTGACTTGACTTGACTTGATTAATGTAATAAATAAATATGTAATATAAATACATTTTCATGATTAATATACATGTGGTTACAATTGCAAATTAAGTGGATCAACATATGGGAATCTTCTTCTACACACCAATGTGGGTGTGTGTGTTTGTGTGCTTATGAATCTAACAAAGAGCGTCGAGTTTTGTGCAAAGCCCCACAGTTATGCCGGATGCAAATGTAGCGTAGCCAGCTCTGAGGGACTCGGGTTCGTAAATCATCGAAGAAGGCACACTCTCGAGCTTTGTCTGAAGAATGATAGCCACAATAACTCCGTATGTAGCAACAGCCTCACAGAAAATCACAGTGAGCGGATAAAGATAAATTGAAGAACAAAATTTAGCTTAGCTCCGACTCCCGTGGAATGCCCTACTCGTGATTTATTTCCTACACAGTTGTTAGTTTGAAGTTAAATATTTCAACTTATGTTTGTTCAAAATCCATTATACTCAATTTTCACACATATATTTACGCGCACATACACATCAACACACTCACGTTTTTTACACACACACATATACAAACATACACACACCCTTGACACACAAATAAACACACACTCGCATACCCTTTTGATCCACGCACACACACCAACACACACATTCACACACTCCAATACCCTATTCACACACACACAAATACACATACTCCAATACCCAGGGGCGGACCCAAGCCATGTGTTGGGGGGGCCGCCCCCTGCAGAAAATTTGTTTTTTAACTTTTTTTTATTATTTTTTTAATATTTTGGGTTATTTATCTATTAATTTATACACTTTAACCCAAATTTTTTTTTAGCCCCCCACCCAAAACCCCCTGGATCCGCCCCTGCCAATACCCTATTCACACACACAACTTTGACATACATAATAGGGTTAATTGCAAAAAAATCCCCTAAACGAAAAAAAGTTGCACGAGCATACCTGAACTTATTAAATTGTTGCACCGACAACTACAAAGCCCCATTATAGCAAAATTTATGCCTGAATTGCACACGTACAACTCACACGTGAAAATGAAGGGGCAATTTCGTCCATTCACATGATTTTAAGGAAAAAGAAAAAAAAGAAAAAGAAAAAGAAAAGAAAAAGACAAAAGAAAAAGAATAAATAAATCGGACCCCATTGTTGAAGAAGAAGAAGTAATTGTTGTTGTTTCTGAACCTCAAGCGGCAATCTTCATCACCGCCACCAACTCATCATCGTCATTGTTGGAAGAATCACTCCCGCCGCCAACTCATCATCGTCATTGTTGGAAGAATCACTCCCGCCGCCGCCGGTGATAAGGAACGCCAAATTGGATTCGAATTGGAAAATAACTATTTAATTCGTAGAAGAGTTATTTATGGGCATCGGTGGAGATACCGAAAGAAATTACGGAAAAATAAGGGTTTTCAACGAACTCAAATTGTATTTGAGTACGAAACGAACTCTACCTCAAGTAAAACGGCGCAAGGAACAAAACTCATGAGCAAAGCTCATGAATCACGTCAAATTTCAGCAATCCAACGTCGTTTGGACTCCTAAAAGTTCGTTTTTGCTATTTTAGGTAAGTTTTAGAAAATTAATATCAAATCATAGAAAAATCGGATTAGGATTCCGTAAATTGGGTTGTTCCCAAAATTACGAGATCTACTAGAATCAGACTCTAACTCGTTTTTGCCGTTTTTGGTAATTTTTATTATTTTCTTAGTTTAATTAGGGTTTTCAGTTTTTTAGTATAAATAGGTGCCTTAGGACTTTATTTTGAGGAGAATTTCGAATTTTAATATAATATATAGAGTTTTCTCTATTTTTCTGGTGGATTCCAGAGTTTTCGGTGGATTCCGAATGTTATTTTGTTCTATAGGATTAATTCGTAGAAATTAATTCTTTACCGTGCTTCCGTCCTGCGTCAGTTGGCATCAGTAGCGAGGTTTTTCCTGGTTAGATGGCGAAAGGTGCGAAACATGGAGACAACAACTACGTTGGCGATGACCGCGGGGTTGAAAAATTGCAAAATCTGCGGTTGGTGCGCGAGGGATTTGCCCTTAACAACAACAACAGAAGGACTGAATCTAACACGATGATTGCCGACGGTGTAGCCCGAGGTGCATATGTTAAACACAATTATCATGGACCTGTTCAACTTCAATCAAGGTATGATGACTACTCAAAGGTGAGCGGCAACTCTTATTTTGAAGAAAATCCGCCTATAAAGAGGCAAAAGGATCGTGATAAATATCGGGTAAGAGCTGAAATTCCTTCTTTTAGTGGAAATTTTCTTGAAGTTGAGGATTTTATCGAATGGGTGTCAGAAGTCGAAAATTATTTTGAATTGATGGATATTTTGCCGAATAAGATGGTAAAATTGGTTAGGTGTGAGTTAAAGGGTTGTGCAGCCGCATGGTGGGATGAAATACAGAGGAAGAGAGCTAGACAGGAAAAGTTTCCAATCCAATCATGGAGGAGGATGAGAAGAATGTTGATGGATCGTTTTTTACCCCTAGGTTATGAGCAACGTCTATTTCAACTATATCGTAATTGTTCGCAAGGGAGTAGATCTGTTAACAAGTATACTGCTGAGTTTATAGGACTAGCAAACTTAAATAACCTGCAAGAATCCGAAAGTATGGAAATTTCAAGGTACTTGCAAGGATTGAATATTTCAATCCGTCTTAGGATGGGGTGGCGCGCATTCGACTCCCTTGAAGAGGCCCAAGAGTTAGCATGGGAGGAGGAATATTATCAGAAGCGAAATAGTTACTCTAGAAAAACCGAAGATGTTCCACCCGTTGTCAAAGTTAAGGAAGCACAAGGTACTTCGTTTGTTATTCAACCTCCAAATTTGGTGGAGGGTCACGACGTAGGTGTTGACGAAGTTGAAGAGGAAATTGTCACAAAAGTTAAAATTAGCGTAGCTATGATTAACGATGACATTAACGAAATCAAGATGAAAGTCGATGAAGTTGAAGGAAGAGTCAACGAGGTTGAAGAGAGCATCAACATAGTCGAAGAGAGCGTCAACGGGGTAGAAGAGAACGTTAGCAAGGTTGAAGAGAGAGTCGATGAGTTTCAAGAGGGTGTTAAAAACAAATTTGAGGAAGAATTTGAAGTTGTAAAATTTGTTCAAGAAGAGGAAGGTGCACGTGAAGAGAAGGAACAAGTGGATTGCGTCGAGGTATGTGATCTAATTGTAGATAGTGTTTGCTGTGAAGTTCCTGTATCGGAGAAATTGGTGGAGCCATTGAGATTTTCGATTAAAAAGCCAATTTTTCCAACGCCTCGTTTGGATGAAGATTTTGTTAGCGAGATTTTTGTGCCGGGAATATTGGTGGGGCAATTGAAGTTGTTTCGAAAGAAATATGCATCGCTATATTTTGATCATAGCTCGAGGTCGAGCTCTTTTGAAGAAGAGGAGATTGATAAGGAACGCCAAATTGGATTCGAATTGGAAAATAACTATTTAATTCGTAGAAGAGTTATTTATGGGCATCGGTGGAGATACCGAAAGAAATTACGGAAAAATAAGGGTTTTCAACGAACTCAAATTGTATTTGAGTACGAAACGAACTCTACCTCAAGTAAAACGGCGCAAGGAACAAAACTCATGAGCAAAGCTCATGAATCACGTCAAATTTCAGCAATCCAACGTCGTTTGGACTCCTAAAAGTTCGTTTTTGCTATTTTAGGTAAGTTTTAGAAAATTAATATCAAATCATAGAAAAATCGGATTAGGATTCCGTAAATTGGGTTGTTCCCAAAATTACGAGATCTACTAGAATCAGACTCTAACTCGTTTTTGCCGTTTTTGGTAATTTTTATTATTTTCTTAGTTTAATTAGGGTTTTCAGTTTTTTAGTATAAATAGGTGCCTTAGGACTTTATTTTGAGGAGAATTTCGAATTTTAATATAATATATAGAGTTTTCTCTATTTTTCTGGTGGATTCCAGAGTTTTCGGTGGATTCCGAATGTTATTTTGTTCTATAGGATTAATTCGTAGAAATTAATTCTTTACCGTGCTTCCGTCCTGCGTCAGCCGGAACCCGTACTCCATCAACACAGTACTCCGATCTTGTTGTTGACCCTCTTCTGTGGACTGCCACCACATCCCTTTACAAAATGAGTTCTCAACTTATCACTGCGAAGTTCGTAAAGAGCTAAAGAAGCCAAAAGTTAGGGTTTTTCAGAGGTGAACTCGAATCAAGGATTTGGGGGGAGGGAGATGAAATTGGGGTAGTGGAAGGGAAAAAAGATTGAGATTCATTGGAGATTAGGGATTTTTTATATTGAATTTTTAGCAATCTTATATGATAATTTCAGGTGGTGGTGCGGCGGCGGTGGAGAGAGATGGTGGTGGCGGTGGTGTGAAAAATCTTCCTTCCCCTGTTTTGCAGCAAGAGGGAGACGAAGAAGATGATGGGTGGGCTTCTTTTTTTTTTTTTCCTTTTTCCTTTTTTCTTTTTCTTTTCTCTTTTTATTTATTTATTCTTTTATCTGAAAGTCTTGTGAATCGACGAAATTGCCCCTTCATTTTCACGTGTGAGTTGCACGTGTGCTATTCAGGCAGAAATTTTGCTATAAATGGATTTTTTAATCGTCGGTGCAACAATTTAATAAGTTCAGGTATGCCCGTACAACTTTTTTCCGTTTAAGGGTTAAAGCGCTAAAACGTCCAAAGTTTAGGGGATTTTTTGCAATTAACCCTACATAATATACACATTCATATGCACTTTTGACACACGCTCAAACACACTTTTGATACATACAAACAATAATTACTGAACTACCACTTGACAAATAATTACAAAAATGTCATTCACCCATAATCACAAAACTACCACTTGCAAGTTAATAATAGAACTACCGCTCAACAATAATTGCGAGATATCACTCATCAATTAATTTCATAACTGCGCTCATCAAGTAATCACGGAACTGACATGCACCAAGTAATTACAACACTGCCACTCAACAGTAATCACAGAACTAACACTCGACAAATAATTACAGAACTGTCAGTCAACATTAATTACAAAAACTAATCATTCACCGGTTGAATGTCAACTTGTATATCTTAAAATCTCTAACTTATGTGGTTCAAAATCAATTATATCAAATTTCTGACTTACACATATGCACACTCTCCAACACATTTTTGACACACAAACACACATAACTCACACACTCGCAAGCTGAATTCATATGGATCGCATCGAATCGAATTGAATCCGGTTGAATCCATGGAACCGGCTCCAAATTGCGAGTCCTATTAAATAATTTGGAACAAACTCACATATTAGCATAAAAATAGAGGAGGTAGATGGACCGGGCCCACGCCGCCAGAATTCAAGAATTTAACGGTGCGGCACGAGACTCCCTTTTCCCACCAACCACTAGGTAGGTAGGTGATGTTTTCACGGGACTTTATTTGTTCCACGTGGACGATTGACCGCCGTCTGATTGTGAGGGTCCATTATATGAGATATTTCCTCTTTGGTACAATACATTTCCCATTTCCTCAATATGTGGACCATTACGTCCTTGGTGATTATTAATCTAAAAAAAAAAATATTAAATTAGTATTTTTGAAAAAAGGAAAGTATTTTATTTTTATACTTATAAATAATAATGCTTTACATACATTTTGGTTCGTTTAGTATATTTTTACTAAGAAATATATCACTCCTCCTATTTTTCCAATTAACTATATATGGTTTAAATTTTCGATATGGATGTTACGAAAGATTAATAAAAATCAACGAAAATTTCAAGACGAGAGATATTTCCCCTTATTTTTTTCTCTTCTCTTCTGGTCACTTATTCCGTTCTTAAGAATTAGTATTTGAGAGATTTTAGAGCGAGAAACGTAAGATTTAAATATGGATTTTAATCTCTTAACACTACAAGTTGCTAAATTGATTTCTTCTTTCTACTCCATCCTTCTCATTGTTATGTAAAAAAAAAAAAAAAAAAAGCAAAAAAAAACAAAAAAACAACTAAAGTTGTATCTGTATTATTAAAAATTGAAAATTGGGAATTGAATTAAGGAGTAGGCTTTTCTTGTAAGTTTTAAATTGGAAAGGTCACTCTTTTTCACCCACAAGCTTGCCTTGATCAAATTGGCTTTCTCTTTGAACATCAATTCCATGTTTTAGTCATATATACGATGTATTATATTATATAAATATCAATTAATTAAGTGAATTGTATAATCGAATACACCGAAAATATCCCAAGTGGAAAGAAAACTTGTACGTATCACGTGGTCAATATGCTTTTGCACCACGTGTGCTTTTTTGCACTTTTAGTTTTATAGTTGGATTCTCACAAGATCCCTTTTTTTTTTTAATTTTTTTTTTTTTTTAATTTTATTTAAGATCCTAATTTTATTGCTACATTTTTTCTTCTCAACTCTCTCTCCCCCAAATTTTCTCTGGTTGAGATATAAAATATATCTTAGTATTCTTCCTATTATCTTTACTGCAACCCCTGACATCAAGATTTGCTCTTCTTCCCCCAAATTATTCAGAAATCAAAACATTCTTGATTTATACTATTCAATCATTTCCCTCTGACATGGTTTAAGAATATTTGTACATCTTCTCTCTCATCAGCCTCTCTCTCTCTTGTTTTCAGTTCATAAAAATCAAATCTTTACAAGTTTCTTTGCAAAAAATCAGAACAATTTTTAGAGAGAGAGAGAGTAATTTGGGAGAAATGCAAGCTGTTCTACAGTCAAAAGGGCTTCTTTCCCTACCTTCAATTCCAAGAAGAACCAGAGCTTTCATCACACAACCCTCATCCGATTTGAGGTGCAGATTCAACCCTACAAACCCAATTCCAAAATCAAGAACCCTAAATGGGTTCCCAAAATTCCCAAATTTTGTCACAAGACCTCAATTAATCTCCCAAAAGAACACAAATTACCCCAAATTCAGGGCCGATGCTGCAGCATCATCATCACCACCAGATGGGGTCCAGCCCTTGTATGAAGATCAAGAAACCCCCAAATTTATGGGCATCGAAACTGTAACCCTAAAAAAAATCATACCACTTGGGCTGATGTTTTTTTGCATTTTGTTCAATTATACAATCCTCAGAGACACAAAGGATGTCTTAGTGGTGACAGCCAAAGGGTCGAGTGCCGAAATCATACCGTTCTTGAAAACGTGGGTGAATTTGCCCATGGCTATTGGGTTCATGGTCTTGTACACGAAATTGGCCAATGTGCTTTCAAAGCAGGCCCTTTTCTACACGGTTATGCTTCCGTTTATCGCCTTTTTCGGGGCGTTCGGGTTCCTGCTGTACCCGATGAGTGAGTACTTCCACCCCACAGCTCTTGCTGACAAGCTGTTGACCAGTTTGGGTCCGAGGTTTCTTGGTCCGCTTGCGATTTTGAGGATATGGAGTTTCTGTTTGTTTTATGTCATGGCTGAGCTTTGGGGGAGTGTTGTTGTATCTGTTCTGTTTTGGGGGTTTGCTAATCAGGTAATTAATTCAGCTGCAGATTCGGTTATCGAACTTTTGCTTTGGTGCATCTCCGTTATTCAAGATTCTTCCTTTTTTTTACTTTTATGAAGGCAAATGATTTAACTATGAAAAGTTCTGTTCTTGATTGGTCGTGATTTGTGCTTTTTCTGGTGTTTTATCGAACGGATCGGATTGGAATTGGGCACATTCCCGAAGTGAAAAATTGATTCCGATTCCGTTAAAAAAGAATCGGAAATTACATCCCAATTTCCATCCCCGAGTGTTGTATACGGTGGAGCTGAGTGAAGTTGTCTTAAAAACTGTCTTTAGGAAGGTGTTTGATATTATCCGTTTTTAGGAACGTGTTCAAATACATTATAACGAATACATTCGATCTTGTCAATGAATTCCAATTTTTTAGCTCTTATTGTGAACTAATCTCGATTTCATTGTGTTCAATATAAACTTTCTTGCAGATTACAACCGTCGAAGAAGCCAAGAAATTCTACCCTCTTTTCGGGCTCGGAGCAAATGTGGCGCTTATATTTTCGGGCCGAACGGTAAAGTACTTCTCTCAAATGAGACAAAACCTGGGGCCCGGAGTTGATGGGTGGGCCATCTCCCTCAAGGGTATGATGAGTATCGTGGTGGCTATGGGGTTGGCTATTTGTTTCCTTTATTGGTGGGTAAATCGTTATGTTCCTCTTCCAACCCGTAGTCTCAAGAAGAAGGTAATTTATCTTCAAGCAACGCCTTTCTTCGAGTTCTTGATATTGGTTTTAAATTATTATATATTTTGCTCTATTTTGTACTACCCCGTTCCATTATTAATGCATTTTTTCCTGCTTTACCTTTATTAATCGTATCCAACTGTATTAAGCATTAAGTTGTAAAGGTTATTTTAGTCTTTTTTATGTGTTTTTCCTAAAATTTAACCATATTTAATAACTTTCTTAATATATATGTAAGAACTTTAAACAACGGATATTATGGAACGGATGGAGTATTATGTAATATTATAGTAGTACATGTGATTTTGAGTTTTTTTAGTTTCTACTTATTATGAGTTGCGTATTAATTCATCTTTTTATTTATTTTGTTTATTAATTTTTATTCTTTAGGATAAGCCAAAGATGGGGACAATGGAAAGCTTAAAGTTTTTGGTGTCGTCGAGATATATTAGAGATCTTGCCACTTTGGTCGTCGCATATGGTATTAGCATTAACCTCGTCGAGGTTACATGGAAATCGAAGCTCAAAGCTCAGGTAAAAACTATAAAAAAATACGCTTTTGCCCTTATTATTATTTTTTCAAATTACGCCTTTACCCTTATTGTGGCTAAAAAAGAAAGAAGAAAAAAAGCTACGCTTTTACCCTTATTATTTTTTTGCCATTTTTTTTAACTCCTCGACATTTAAAAAATGGTGTAGTTCCCAACGCCGAATGAATATTCATCGTTCATGGGCGATTTTTCGACCGCCACCGGAATAGCAACCTTCACAATGATGCTTTTGAGCCAATGGATCTTTAGCAAGTACGGCTGGGGAGTGGCGGCAAAGATTACTCCGACGGTGTTGCTTCTCACCGGAGTTGGCTTCTTCTCCCTCCTCCTATTCGGCGGTCCTTTGGGTCCCGCTCTTGCTAATTTCGGGATGACCCCTCTTT
The DNA here is from genome assembly GCF_000504015.1 of Erythranthe guttata. Next base: position 1,264,006 of record NW_012194777.1, read on the forward strand.
TAGCGGCTGTCTATGTTGGAGCCATGCAGAATATTTTTAGCAAGAGCGCGAAATACAGCTTATTCGATCCGTGTAAGGAAATGGCTTACATTCCTTTGGACGAGGATACCAAGGTTCGTCACTTTAAACCTTCACTATTAACCTTTTCTTTTTTTTCAACTTATTTATTTCGATCCGAAATTTTGCATCAAATATCATCCGCAAAATGATAATGTAAAATTAAGTAAATAAATTAATTCATTATCATATGTTGTGTATACTAGGCCATCGTTTGGTTGCCACGATGAAATTAGCCAAAAATAAAATAATTTGCAATTCTATTTGGGATAATTTTATATTTCGAAAAGGGGTCGAATACACAATTCCCAAATAAGACAATATTACCGATTAAGGGGTAAGTTTTCGGTAATCTTGAAAATTTATTGAACTAACCAACAGTAAATTAGTCTCGATTGTTTACTTAATCATGACATATTTTCTCAACCAAACAAGAAATTTTCCATGTTTAGAAGTTGTTCGATGGCTATTTCTTACATGAGATTTTTATTTTAATTTTTTTGATCTTTTTTAGGTTAAAGGGAAAGCGGCGATTGACGTTGTGTGCAATCCGCTCGGGAAATCCGGAGGTGCATTAATACAGCAATTCATGATTCTAACATTCGGATCCCTAGCGAATTCGACCCCCTACTTAGGTGGCATTCTTCTCGTAATAGTTCTTGCATGGCTAGGTGCCGCCAAGTCATTGGACGGCCAATTCACCGCTTTGAGACAAGAAGAAGAGCTCGAGAAGGAGATGGAAAAAGCTGCCGTGAAAATACCCGTTGTCTCTTCGGACGAAAACGGTTCAAACGGATCTCTTTTAAGCGGGTCGACCCTGAACCCGTCAGATGCTTCTTCATCTGAACCCTCGTCATATCCTAAGAATGCTTGATTATTATTATTATTATTATTCCTTGATAGATTTTCTTTTTTAGGCATAGAAATAAGTAGAACTGAAATACGTGTGTAGTTGTTAGTTGGTATCTATATATATCTCTATTGTGTGATGTGGTAAGGCTTTTTTTCTCCCTTTAGATGTTTAATAGAAATAATGTTGAATTTTGATTTGGACAGGTTCTTGAATCCTGTTAATGTTTAATACATTTATTTTGAACCAATTATTTCCAGATGATCTTTGCTTATGATTCAATTGCCATGTATAAGAAAATAGTAAGGGCAAATTAAGACCATCCATTGAGGTAAGGTTAAATTATGAAAAAACTCCTCATGTTTGTATGATTACAAGCACCCCACTTGATTATGTATTATCTTATGAAATAATCCCTCCACTTGATAAATTTAGGGGCGTTCATTCGGAAAAATGTACAGAAATTGCGGTTACCCAAAATTTCATACCGTTTAACATTAGGTTCGATTAATAACCGAATTACCAAAATTTTATTAAAAATATTTAAAATTTTGATTTTTTTTTAATTTATTTTAGTTTAAATATTAATATTACATATATAAAATAAAATAAAACTGAATACCCCACCGAATTAACGATTCGGTAATCGGCATGTACGGATTTTCGTTTGGTTCGATTTGATCGGTTTACCGACTGGATGAATATTCCTAGGTAAATTTGATATTGCAAGGGTGGACGTGTAAGAAAATACATAGTTGAGGAGAGTGGTTGTAATTATGCAAACAATAGGGGTTTTTTCGTAATTATACCTTACTTCAGGGGGTGGTCGTAATTTGCTCAAATAGTAAAATGGAATGGGCTTTGAGGATAAAGAGAAGCCCAAGACGAAGGAAAATCCGATCGAAAAAGAGCCTAACTCCTCTACGAGACCTAAAAAAATGAGTTTCGGGGAAGGTTTCAGGCGTTACCGCTCCGACGGTCAAATCAGTAGGATAAAGTTGGAAAACGATATATCTCTTAGAGAGAAGTAAAAAATTGTGTATCGAATGTAATGTTTGAAGAAAATGAACCTGTCTCTCCTTGTATTCCACGTCAGTCGGACATAGTGGAAAACGATATATCTCTTAGAGAAGTAAAAAAATGGTGTATCGAATGTAATATATGAAGTAAATAAACACTTCTCTCCTTGTGTTCCACTGGTGTATTTATACCTGCCATATGGGTGGGTCTGGTGGAACCACTATCTTATCAAGTCACGACCCACGTGCAGGGTGACGTGACATGCTGCGAGCTCATTTTACCTATTGAAGGCGATCTGCTTCCTCTCTCTACGTACGACCTCGGTTGCACCGTGGTTTCTCTTTAGCTGCCCTAAGTTTGCTCGATGTTAGTTGATGGGCCCCTTTTCAGTACACGTCACGGTGCAGGCTTTCCGCCGTTATTTCTGACATTGGGCCGAATGTAATCACACCCGCCACTTACACATACTCTACATGGGACTATTTGGTTGGCTTTAGCGGTTGCAGTTAGGGTTGCAGTTAGAGAAACATTTACTGAATAATAAAAATGCAGGAAAAAAATAACCGTTGCTCTGGTTTTTAAATTTTAGTAGCAGTTAAAGGACAAATAAAGCATAATGCAAATATTCCATTTCAAGGACAAAACCATCATGGCTTATTCTGTATTGCATACAACCAAAAATTCATTACAGCACCAAACAACAAATTATGACAGTGACTTCAAATGGATGGATGGATGGATCTCCATCTTACACACCTCACTTGTTTTTATTTACCATTCTACCCTCGTTTTCTAACCACCATGTATTAAAAGGAAAATATCTCCGAAATCGACCTTCTTTTATCGTTTTCGTACTGCCAAATTAATCGTACAACATACTTTTCGTAATGCCATTTTGTCAAGCAAAAATACAAATGTGTCGTGTAGATTGTGTTCATAGCTTGATCACTACAAGAATTATTTATTTATTTATTTTAATTTTTATTTTATGGTCTTTATCAAAACTTTTCAAATAATTCCTTACACAGAACTTCCCAACAATACACTAGTGCACATTCTTGAATTATTACATTCTTGAATTGTACTAAAAATGCAGAACCTGGAAGAATATTCCGAACTGATCACATTACCGTCGGGGGAACTCAAGCCGTTCATGTCCGAGATCGATGACTGCATTTCGGACATGGATTATTTTATCAAGACCTTATCTAGCCTCAAGGATAAGGCAATCCGGCCGGACCAGATTAGCTCAATCATAACACACTGCGCCACCAAATGGCTTCCCGAGCTAGCCCTCGACCAACAATTAGAACCCGTTGCCACTACTACTCCTAAACACGACGCCGTTTCATTGACCAAGAAAAGGCTCTTCATCGAAACTCTAATCGGAATTCTTCCCCCGGAGAAAGAGTACTACATTAATAATATAATCCCATGCAACTTCCTCTTGAGGCTTCTACGGGTCGCTAATACGAGTCGGGCGGGACCCGTTTATGTTTCCGAGCTCGAAAAGCGGGTTTCTTTGCAGCTCGACCGGACTTCTTTGAAGGAATTGAGATTGTTGTTCGATTTCGGGCTCGTTCTTCGCTTGGTGAGGGGGTTCGTGAGCGCAGGAGGAGATGCCGCCGGTGGGAAGGTGGCGGTGCTCGTGGACAGTTATCTAGCCGAAGCGGCTAGTGATGACGGCTCATGTGTGGTGGCGGTGAGTGCATTTGTGGAGCTTGCTACTGCGATTCCGGGCCATGCACGGTTGATGGATGACGGGCTTTATCGGGCAGTTGACATGTACCTTAAAGTAAGTTTTTGTTTCATCGCACCTTGTCTTTTTGTTTTTTTAAGTGAAAATAGTCGTCGTACGACAACTTATGATCGATACATGGATCGCATCTAGCCAGACACAATTGGCTAATGCGATTCATCGATGTTAGGTTGAACACGAAATTAAGAACAAGAAGATATAGATAAAACAAGAGTTATAGGTAGAAGCTAAGAAGGCCTTTTAATTTGCCTTGTAGAAACCTAAATTTCTCCTTTATGGTTCACAAAAATGGAATAAAGTTGGAACCTTGTAAAGTAGCAAAAAAGGGCCTTTAATTTGGAGGTATATTGACAAGAACTTTATGTGTTGTCACAAGCACTAGATTCTTTAGCAAAAAAGTATAGTCAATTCATTTTCTAAATAATAGGAGCTGGTAAGACGTTCAATTAACAAGATTTTTATTTATTTAAACTAGCTACAGAAGTTAAATTTAAGTCCACAATTAAATACTATTATCGATTGAATTTGTAGCATCCCTCATCCCTCCATCCCGAGAGGGTTTGACTAAACAACGATAGTGTTATTTTATCCTTTAAATTCCATATTAGTTTTCTTAAATGAGAGGTAAGATTTACTAGAATTGAACAGAGTTAGAGGGTGTTTGGCTAAGCTTATTTTAAACAACTGACAAGCTGTTACATCTTATTTTTTATATGATTAATTTTTAGAGTTTTTAGATAATGAAATAGAAATAACATACCATATGTAATGGTTTGGAAGCTATTGAACGAGATCGTAGATTTACCCGGGGCACCTATATAATTGCTTTCGCGGGTTCGTTCGTTATTTCAATCTTGGCAGGCACATCCAGAGGTGTCGAAACAGGATCGAAAAACACTATGCAACTTAATCGACACCAACAAGCTATCGCAAGAGGCGTCTCTCCACGCATCCCGAAACGAGCGGGTCCCGGTTCGGGCCGCGTTCCAGATTCTCCTCTCGGAGCAAACTAAGCTCAAGAGCCACTTTATTGAGTGGAGTGGATCAATGAGCTGGGGCCCGCACAGCCCGGCCCGTTACTCCTCAAATCGCGAAACGGGCCCTTCATGGATCGAGATCGAGAGGTTGAAGGAGGATGTTGTGAGTATCCAGAGCCGGTGCATGGCCATGGAAATGCAGATTGAGAAGATGAAAGAGGAGAAGAAGACGAAGAAGAGAGGGTTGTCTTATTTGATGAGCTGGAAGAAGAATTTAGTTGGTGTTAATAATCCAGGGTTTAATAAGGATATAATAATTGAAGATCAAGAAATTGAGGCTGGTTCGAGGATTAATGTACGAGGTAGAACTCACACTTACAGGAGGAAATCATTGTCCTGAATAAATTTAGAGGGAAATATTCGCAACGGTTGGTTATGTTTTCAGTTCAATTTAATTCTTTTCTCGAAACGAATTCGTGTTTAATTTTCAAATTATTCTCGTATAATACATTTTCCCCAACACCTTTTAACAGATTTTTTAACCGCTACAGTATATTTTAACAAAAAAATAGTTTAATTCTCTAATTAGTACTCCATCAAAACATATTTCCATAAAATAAAATGAAAATAAGTCCTAAAAACGAATCCAAATTTCAATTATATTCATAAATAAATTTAGGAAAGAAATAAATAATTAAAGAAGAAAATGAAATAAAACAAACTCCAATTTAGCCCAAGTAATCCTTGAAGAGCCATTTTCAATCCGTTTTTTCTCTGACTGTTCATCCCTTCGTGCGGCTCTTTTTTGTCCACGAAAGCCATAATTATTAATTTACATTAAATGCCACTTAAAGAATGGGCATCAAGATTATTCCCACTATCTGTATTCTGTGGTTTAGTTGCAAATTCTCAGTTGACACTCTCTCTCACGCACCCACACACACACACGCGCGCGGCAATATGTCCGATGAATCGCCGGAAACAACCACCCCGCTCCTCCGCCGGCAAATTGATGGTTGGCGCCACCGTATCACCAACTCCCTCCGCCTGAAGACCAGCCTCCTCTCCGAGCTGAGTGGCGCCGTCGGCGACCTAGGCACCTACATCCCCATAGTTCTGGCCCTCACCCTAGTCTCGAACCTCGATCTCTCCACCACCCTCATCTTCACCGCCCTATACAACATCGCCACCGGCGTCCTATTCGGCACCCCCATGCCCGTCCAGCCGATGAAATCCATCGCCGCCGTCGCCGTGTCGGAGACACCCCATCTGACGGTCTCCCAAATCGCCGCCGCCGGCATCTCCACCGCCGCCGTCCTCCTCTTCCTCGGAGTCACCGGACTCATGTCCGTCCTCTACCGCTTCCTCCCCCTCCCCGTCGTCCGCGGCGTTCAGCTCTCACAGGTGATTTATCTAGGTTTTCAAAAACTCATGAAAAAGTTGTTTCTTTCATTGCAATCTGATCGACTGAATTTGGGGATTTTTTTTTTTATTATTTATTTATTAATATTATTATTATTATTATTTTTAATAGAAGATGGTAATGTAGTCCTTTAATCATGAAAATTTAATGTGAATTTATATTATCGAGCCTCCAAAGCTGTTTTTGAGCTTGATTCAATTAGCACTCGAGCTGAACTTGAGTAGCTTGAATTTATACTAACGAAACGAGCTTTTACTAATCGACGATCTCGAATCAGAGTATCGAGTAACTTAGGTTTACTTTTCGATTCCAAAGAAGAAATGTTTCTATAAATTCGTAAAGGCAAATCTTAACCTTTATCCGCAGGGGCTCGCATTCGCCTTCTCCGCAATCAAATACATTCGGTACAATCAAGATTTCACCACAACAACAGCAACAAAAACCACCGATCCCCGCCCCTGGCTAGGCCTCGACGGCCTCATTCTCGCACTCACTTGCCTCCTCTTCCTAATCCTCACAACCGGTGACGGGAATAGCAACGAAATCCGCATAAATAGCGATGCACCAATCACCCGCCGAACAAGAATCCAAAAACGGCTCAAAATTCTGTCGGCGATCCCATCCGCCCTTATCCTCTTCCTCCTCGGCTTGATCCTCTGCTTCGTCAACGACCCGTCTATTTTCAACGAGATAAAACTCGGCCCGTCTAAATTCCACGTGTTGAAAATCACGTGGGACGATTTCAAGGTCGGGTTTCTACGGGGGGCGGTTCCACAAATCCCGTTATCCGTTTTGAACTCCGTGATAGCGGTTTGTAAGCTCTCGGGCGATTTATTCCCCGGTACGGAATTATCCGCCACAAAAGTCTCGATCAGCGTGGGGCTGATGAATTTGGTGGGTTGCTGGTTCGGGGCGATGCCCGTTTGCCACGGAGCGGGCGGGCTGGCCGGTCAGTACCGGTTCGGCGGGCGGAGCGGTTTGTCGGTGGTGTTTCTTGGGGTGGGGAAGTTGGTTCTAGGGTTGTTGTTCGGGAACTCGTTTGTGAGGATATTGAGGGGGTTTCCGGTCGGGATTTTGGGGGTGCTTTTGTTGTTTGCGGGGGTGGAATTGGCCATGGCTTCCAGGGATATGAATTCGAAGGAGGATTCGTTTGTGATGTTGGTTTGCGCGGCGGTTTCGTTGACTGGTTCGAGCGCTGCGTTGGGTTTCGTGTGCGGGATCGTTCTTTATTTGGCGTTGAAATTGAGGGAGATGGACTTTTGTTTCTGGAAATCTGTGTCTGGTTCTGCTGATGAACATGAATCACTTCTTTGAGCAGCTATTTGTATATTATTATTGATCTGTATATGAATCTGAAAATGTTAAATGTCGGTTTTAATTTTACTAATGCCGTTTCGACTTCAAATGTGATTTTGATCCCTTTGCAGTCCAAATTCGGCAAAAGACGAAACACAAAATTTGTAATTATTTGGATTTTGAAAAACACGGCGTACGTTCATTTTCATTCATAACTCTCTCACCCGGCATACAATTTAGCTGATTCAAATTGGATTAGAAAGGCAATTCGAATAAATACAAATTTTATGTTGACTTTTGCCAAATTCTAATTATAAATGGTCAAAATCACATTTGAAGTCGAAACAGATAGGGTTCTTCGCTCTCGTCGAGCTTGGCTTTTATTGCTTAATCAAAATACACGCACATATGAAATATATACATCAAAATTCAAATTCCGCAATATGTTATGATAGCAGATTCAGTGGTGGGCCCCCCACCATTCTTGCAATATTCCAAGAATTCCAAATTATTGAAGGGCTTAAATTTCAATGGATTTTTATTATCAACAAGCTCCTCCGGAACTTGCAATATTCCACCAATGAAAGAAAAGAATCCCACAGAATACCTTATTTCCATTTCAGCCCCTCTTGCTACCACTCTGTGTAGAGGACTATATATTCTTCCATTACTCCATGCCTAATATTTTTATAACATTTTTAATTAAAACATATTTTTAATAATAATATAATAAATGGGAGGAAATAGAAAAATAACTGACCATGAATGCTTCGCCGGCCAAGACGAGGAACTTGGAAGGCGAGGGCTCGAAATCGATCCACTCGCCACCTGGAGTTTCGATCTGCAGACCTCTGACTTCATTCGTACCGATCACGGTTAGAAAACCCTTGTCCCTATGGGACTGCAGGCCGATATCGCTCTCGTTTTCGCCAGGTGGACGGTATTCGATGAGCCTAGTCATGTACAATGAAGAATCGACTAGGTTGTCGTAGTATTTGTCGTCCAAGCCGTAGCTACTAACCACCATTTTCATCACCGTGTTGTGCAATTCGCTTAGCAAATTACTATATGAGTGTATAGTTTCACTTCAAAGTTCCACAAAAAAAACAAAAAATGAGGTTAAAAAATTGTGTGTCTATAAAGTAAATTTTTTTTTATTTGAATCCTAAGATAAGAATATTAGTTGAAATAAAATAAGCAATTTTTACAACACAAGAATATACAATTAGGCAACCCTTCTATATTTTTAACACTAAATAAATCTACAAAATATATTGGGTAACGGTCAACTTGAGATGATGTTAAATTACGAAAAAACCCTTATGTTTGGGTAATTACAAATTTTCCTCAATTATGAATTTTTTTACACGTCCACCATTATGGTGTCAAATTCAATAGAGATTTCATGGAATTTTCTCTAATTTGTACTTGTTTTGTAAAAATGCGATTTCTGATGCACCACAATCTGATATTACAAGTCAAGAGACACATCTTATGATCCATTTATTTCGAAATGTGGAGCTCGAATGAGGTAAAATGGGTATTATTATAAATTGGAGAATATTCCACATAATCTAGAAGATTCCACTAAATTTAACATCACTAGAGCGGACGTGTAAAAAGATTCATAATTGAGAGATAATTGTAATTACTCAAAGATTATAAGTTTGTTTCGTACGTAATCTGACATTACCTCAATGGTGGCCGTGATTTAACCTAAAATATTTTAACCAAAAAAGATTACAAATATATGATCTTAATTGATTTTCATAAGTCAACCGTATAGATATGCTCTAAATTGAAGAAAGTTGCATACACGACTTCTTGAAATATTTTGAACTAATCAAATATTATTAGTACATTTATCAAAAAAAAAAAAGAAAAAGAAAGAAAATCAAATATTTTATTAAATAAATTACCAGAAAATGTCATGTCCATGGTGATGAGGCCACATGAGGGTGGTGAAGTCTTTGATACCTTGGTGGGTCCCACCATCTTCAATCCCAAAGCACTGAAACAAAGGCATCTCTGGATAATTACCTTCGTACCCAAACCCTAATAATCCAGACTTGTGTTTCATCTTCGTCTCCAACGGCAGCCCAAACACCTCCTTCAACACCCCGAACACACCGCCCTCCACCGCCGCCGCCGCCGCTGCATGAACGTTGTCGTAATCCACCACCACACATCCGTGCAATTCCAGTGCACGCCGGACCGAATCCGACGTCGATTTCCACGAAGTTGTACCGAGGGTTGAGTTCGCTTCGGTGAGTTGTACTATGTGTAGCTTGGAATCCATGCTTAATTATTAGGGATTAGTTATTATCCTTGATTAGCACTCACTAATCAACGGCCATGGCTTAAATAAAAATGATTAGGTTCACTAATTTAATATAATAGTATTGTAGTTACTATCAAATTGTGTCATTTTGCTTCCTAGTTAAAATTATCAAATGCATGTTGATGACAAGTGTAATATAATTTTGCAAAAAATAAAATAATAATAATAAAAAATAAAATAAAATAAAACAATGTTATTTTATGTAAATTTAGATTAATTTGAGGTTAACTATTTTTGATAATTATTTTGAATTCACTAAACATTTTAACTAGTAAAAGCTATATATATATATATATATATATATATATATATATATATATATATATATATATATATATATATATATATATATATATATATATATATATATATATATATATATATATATATATATATATATATATATATATATATATATATACATAAACTTAATTTAAAAAAAAAATTAATTTGATGTAATTAGCCAACTTACTTGCACAAAAAATGCGAAATCCCTCGCTCCCAGGGCCCCATCCCTCCCGATAAGGATTGATGGAGGAATGTAAATCATGGTAACTCAACGGTTCGTTAAGGTAGCTGGCCTGATCCGGACCTGGTGCCCACAAGGAACCAACCCTCATTGGAGTTGAAATTCCCACATTGGGGCTGCCAGGATTCGATCCTAGGACCTTGCATTAACTTACCACCTTCGGGACCAGTTGAGCTACACCCATGCGGGCTATATAGCCAACTTACTACATGCATACATCATCGTGAAAACCATTTTCCATTTAATTGATATGGATTAATTAATATTAAAGTCTCCATCTTTCAACTACTGAAATGTCACACGATTGGGAAATATATGATTCTTAAATTATTTAGTAGTCCACACAAATATTAAATTTAATTTGTGTGAATAGAATAAAAGACAATAATAAACATTTATCTACAAGTGAACAATTGTGGACTGTCTTTAAATGCGAAATTTTTAATATAAAAAGCTAGAGTTGAGCATGAGTCGGTTTTATATAGGATCGTTAGGAGGCGTCTGAAAGAAAATATTTTGGGAGGAGAAAATAAGAAAAGGAAAAAATTAAAATAAAAATAAAAAACCAATAAATAAATAAATACTGTAAATATTTTTTGGTAAAACACACTTTTATGGGGTTTAACATTTTTTTATGTGTGGAAAAGATGGATAATTGCAACTATGGCATTCCAGATATTTCAGGGCGAATGTGGATCTATGTGTAATTGAAACTTAAAGGAGGGTAGCAAAATGTGCAAATTATACTAAAGTAAATATTAAATCATATATAAAATTAGGCAAAAGGGATTTATAAGCTAGATCCCCATCAAACAAAGTGGACAAAATCTTGAAACTATATATATATGTGTTAATATAGTGTATTATCGCCACCGAAAAATATATACAAAATATAGATTTAACAATTTACAAAAAGCAATAAAAAAAAAATTATGATGACGTCAAAAATGGGGCTGGTTGTTATAACGGCGATGGTTTTAATCACGTGTTTCGCAGATGCAGGTGAGATTCATAAAGATTATACCCAATCAGAGGTTGTCAAGTGTTTGAGACTATGCCTGTCCACGTGTCCCATACAAATTAGTCTTTGTTATCAATCTTGTCTCAATATATGTACTAAGAAGAATATTGCCGCCGCCTCCGCTCCGGCCGCCTCCGGTCCTGCCGCCGCCATCTCCGCCGGTGGTCTGAACGGTGAAGTGGAAGTGTAATTGGAATAACTATTAAAGAAAAAGTTACTTTTTTTTAGTAATTTTTTCTTATTTTTGAATAAAAAGGTTACTACCTGTTATAATATTGTGGACTTTAGCAAATGGGTTATTAGTCTTTTGACAAGTGTTAAGACATGTGTAGTCATTTCCAACAATGTTAGATGAAATGTTGACAAGTGTTAGTGATGACTCATCACTTTGTATCTATAAATAGATGTACAAGTGAATTAATAAATATAATTTTTGGCTGCACTTTCTCTCTCTCTCCTTACACACTCTCTCTATCTTTCCCACTCACACATATATTATATTATATTATATTATGTAGTATATTATTATATTAATATAGTGTGTACATATATACATACATATACATAACCGTATATACATATATATATTAGTTACACATTAATAACTAGCTAATATTAATTAATTAATAATATTCACACCATTAGTATTTGTAATAAAATATTTAATAAACGAGCTAATGGGAATTATTTCACAACACGTTATCAGCACGAGGTTCTGCTCGGAAGAAGGTAGGTTATGTAAGTTTGTTTATGTTATTTTATTTGATAAAATCCAGATCCTCGATGTCAAATGGTGAAGCAAATACTACGGTATTTATACGCCACCGATTTTCGGAGGAAAGGAAGGATATATTTATCTATAATTATATGCATGTTGATTTATGAGAAAAAAAAGATTAATATCTCTCGCCTCGACTATGAATTTTCAACTTGCATTACATGATTTTGATTTTGTAAATTTAGAAACTTGTAATTGGCATGTGCAAGTTTCGATCTATTTATTTAATAATCTTGTTTAAATTAGCAAAGGGAAATGGGCTGATTTAGATAATAGAAATGAAAATGACTCCGTTGCATAGGAGTCCAAATTAAGGGTCGATTTAAAGGCTATATGATAATTATTCCGAACATAATGTTCGTAGAGAAGGTGGACGTCATAGTCCCCAATAATGGCCGATATAGAAGTTATAAATATAACTTCGGGTGTGATGCCGTAGAGTCACTAAAAATTGTGATTCCCCTCAAAGGCCAATAACACTATTAAAATTGGGTGATGTACCTATATAAACGATGGACAGTTTTGGATTGAAAGTCCATTAATTATAAAATTAAATATGGGGTTAGGCCTACAACGACGAAGTGAAAGATAGTCCTCGTCAAGATGTTCTTAAATTGACAAAGGTGGATGCAAATATTTCCGCCTAGATAATCATTTGGTCAAAATAAATTAAAACTCACGAGTTTATTGCCTACAAAATATATTTTTGCCTATGAGTAAATGTTATATATTTGAGATCATGCATGATAATATTCTTAATGGTTACGATATAACTCTCTCGATGTAACGGTTTTCGAGATTGAATTTATTTAATTATGAACATACCTCCCTCGGACGATATATACCCGAGGTTGAGCCTATAATATTTTCTCGAGATAAATATAAATGACGTCAAAATTTAAATACTTCTCTCGGTTGATTTTATTCCCGAGATTGAGCTAATTTCTAAGATAAAATTTATATATCTCTCTCGGAAGAAATATGCCCGAGATCGAGTTTATAATATCTCCCTCGGACGATACATTCCTGAGGTCGAGCTTAATTATATATTCCCCAAATAAAAATTTACGACTCTCTAGCTCGGACGATTTATTCCCGAGTTTAAGTTAGTAAAACTCTCTTGGAAGAAATATTCCCAAGGTCGAGCTTATACACCCTGATGATATTGGTAATATTTCAAAGTTAATTTACTATGTCTACTAATTGTGTAACATGTACATATCTCTCTCGGATGTTAAATTCCCGGGATGCAGTTTGCAAAACACCATCGAACGAGAAATTCTCGAGGTTGAAATTGTATATCTCTCTTGGATGTTAAATTCCCAAGATTGAGTTAGCATTTTATTGACATATTATTTAATATGGATGTACACACTACAAGAAAAAATGGTTTTAGTGACGATTTGTTATGGTTGCTAAAAGTAAGAAAATGGTTGCTAAAACTTATAGCGACCAAATTAGGCTTGGTCACTCGTGGTCACAACAGGGTGGCTACTAAAAGTATCAGTGACGAGCAAATCAGTTGGACGCTACATACATAGATTTAACGACCATCCAATAATGGTCATTAAAGATGGAATCATTAGCGACAAATATTTGACTCGCTAATGTTAAAATTAATGGTCGCAATAATATTAATATGGTTGTTATAGGTATATATATAGTGACCAAATATTTTTGGTTGATAAATGATATTCTTTTAGCAACCAAGTAGGTGGTTGCAATAGATTTTATATGGCCACAAACATAACATATTTTAGTGACCACATTGCGACCAATAAATTTATTGCTCAAAATAATAATTTAACTACAAGAATAGCTGGTTGCAATAAATTTTTATTTGTCACAATATATACCTCAATTTATGTGCATATAATAAATTTATTGCTGCTAAAAAAAAAAGACCAAATAACAATTGTAAGGAAAAATAATTAAAATTGATAGCTAGTTTGTACAAATTAGTAAGTAGCTAAGTAATTGTTGACAAGTCAATTAAATCAGTGATTAATACATATACAGGAGAAATCAAACACTGTCTTGCATACTAGTTGAACTAAACACCGTAATGACAACATTCACATCTGGAACTTGATTGAAGTAACATTATGAGATTCAACTGCCTCTCTGCCTCTCTTTGGGTGCCTGAAATTGGATGCCACAAAGAATCAGAAGACATACATGCAATAGTTTTCCCAATGTACTGATCATATAAGCAAAAAACACAACAAGGAAAATCTTATGGAATTAATCGATTTACCTTATCAGTAGAGCCACTAACTAAACTTTACCCTCAATTGCAAATTTGGCACTTAAAATTTATAACCTACGTAAGAGATGAAAATAGGGATCCAAGTTTATGAGAAACCAAGTTCAACGAATTTATCATAAAGAAACATGAAATGAAATATGCATATGATGCACCAGTTTTACCTTGTTTAAATGCACCAGTTACTACCTGACCTTCTGCAGGTCTGTCAAACATAACAACTTGTTAATCAGATCCAATAAATATAATGGCAATTACATCCTGAAATAATTATAGAAAAGCAATATAATAGCTAGCATAAATGTAAACTTAGATTTTCCAGCTATATGTAAGACATGAACATATACCTTTTGTATGTCAATTTCTGTTTGGGGTGGAAAACAAACTTGAATTGAACACAATGCCATTTAATAATCTGAACAGCCATAGCTATTCTTACCAAAGAAAATGTGATCCCAATTCAAGTTGTTAATAAGAGGTCAGGACTCGACCGGCCTTTATCTAAGAAGTCGAGGGAAATACACTATTTATTTAATAACATTTTTTGGATTACCTTAGTCGTAAAAGAAAAGTGCAAAATAAAAGAATTATGTTGTTTCTCATGTTATCCTATTATTCACGAGTAACTATTCCACTTACCTCTTATGAATCAAGTGCGGGGATTGCAAGTAGAAGATAAGATACAATAATATGTTCCCTGCTCATCCGTGGTTCTAAATCCATTAACCTTTGCTCCAGACATTGTATTCGGGAATGCAGTGCCGCCTCAAACTACCTAAAAGAATTTCACAATGTATATATGTTAGGCTCTTTTAAAGTAATGAGCTATAATATCCGAAAAGAAACATCAACGTTGGTAGTGAACATCAATGACTGCAAATGTGGAGGACAACAAACCTCAAGCACAAATGGCATCCATGGCCTCCATTCATGTTTTTCGGATTTTAACTGGGTAACATTCTATCTATAAAAACTCTTCCCCTTTATTGTTAGTAACCCATCACCAAATATAAAAACTTCTCCTTTTTTACTGTTAGTAACCCATAACCAAATATTAGTTCATTGACAATATGTGAGAAATATGTACCCAATTAATAACAAAGATATATATTTAATGCAATAAACAAAAATCTCAACCAAATATTTCAATTTTATCCAATGTTTAAGAGCCCAACAAATAAGAAGTCAGATTCAATCTAAAAAATCTCAATTAAGAATTCAATTTTAAGTCGTTTATAATGATAAAATAAATTCCAAAACGAATATAAATATGAATAAACTATATAATTTCTTGTTTACGATTTCAAGATTTGGGATTACTGAGAAACCTGAGAAATCATGAAGAAATTGTGCTTAAGTGGTCGACAACAAGGCCGACGGGGGCTGTAGAGACGACGCGAGATGAGGTGAGGGTTCATGATAGTTATCTTCATATACTATGCGATGGATCGAGGGTCGATTACTGAGCGATCGATAGACGGAGCCGATTATCAAGGGATGAATCGATTGAGCCGATTATGGGTCGAGGGAGGCTGTAAAACCTAAAACCGAAGAATGGATCTGATATACAATTGTAAGAAAGAGGGGTTTTCTTTTTTTTTTTTGGATGGAAAAGAGAGAGGGGTTTTCAATCCCGTATAAACTATTATTATATAAAATACATTAATACAAATTTGCACATGTATTTCATTATAAAAAAAAACTATTATTATATAAAATACATTAATACAAATTTGCACATGTATTTTATTATAAAAAAAATCTACATCATACCTTGCGTATTTATTAAAAATAAGAACCTATAAATAAAATTAAATATATTTTGAAAAGTACAAATACTGGGTTAGTGTATTATTATTTTGTTAAGAAATAAATTTTGGAATTAGGATTTTCATATATTAATTAGTTTAAATAAATTTTAAAAATTTCAAATGGTTGCTTTTAGAAAACTATTAGCAGCCAAAATAATTCCGTTAATGTTCACTCCAAAAATTTATAGCAACCATTAATCATTTTGTTATCAAATTAGTCGCTATTAATATTATTTACAGTGACCATTAAATGAAGGTCGCTAAAGAGTAGAGATTTGGTCACTATATAACTACTCAACTCTGGACAAATTATAGTGACCATTTATAGCTACCAAATATTAGTTGGTTGCAAAACAAATACGTAAATTGACTATTGCAACCAAATTAGTACTGGTCGTTATATGCATATATGCAGTGACCATTTTCTGATCATCGCTGAAAAATTGGTTGCTAAAGCTAGTTTTTCTTGTAGTGACATGTGAACAAATATAATAGACTATTGTCTATATATTATAATTTCGAACTTTGAAATTGAGTTATATATCTTTCTCGGACTGATTCCCGAAATTAAGATAATAATCTACATATCTCACTCGAGTGACATATTCACGAGGTCGAATTTTAAAAGTTCTCCTTCAGATGAAATATTTCTGAAGTAAAGTTTACATATCTTCCCTGAAATATATATATATATTCCCGAGGTTGAGTTTAAATATCTCCCCGGACGATGTATTAGTCAAATTGACAATTTAATATATTCTAAATTTTATTGAGTGTGATATTGCGCAAAGCACGAAGTAAAACTAAATTACTTTCCGTAGAGATCATGGCTCCGGGAATAAATAATGTTTCTCTGCTTATGATATTAAAAGCATTAGCTTTTGTATATTGTATTGTGTCCTAATTCGAGTTTTTTAATTACTACACCAACATGTCATATAAACTGGTTAATCCTGAAATATTCAGGTTTTGACATGTTAATATGGGGACGCCCATAAAATATTAAGGTGGCTAGAAATAAAGAATATACTACGGACATTCGTACGATATAAGGATCCTTATGTCCAAAGAAAATTTCTGTAATTTATAGAAATCTCGTTATGTAACCTTTAGTGCAAAAGGGTTGATAATATTTATGGACCAATACAACCTTTCAAGTGCACCAATATTTTAAATATTTATGATTTTGTGAGAAGCATCTTATAGATGGTCTCACGTGTGTTTATTATGCACGTGCAATACGATTTTGTACGTTTTTCTGCACAAGTTACTATACCCCGTGCATATGAGAATGGATAGTGCCGGAAAAACTCGATCAAAATGATTTTGATGAGATTTGTGCAGAGTACTTGGGATAAATATCAGTACCTTGTAGCACACGCTCACACTCATATGGATTAATTAAATCCACTGAATGAACGAGTCATGATAAACATGCTCCGGATAAATATGTAGAGATTAATCTCTCGACTAAGGGCAATTACAATTATAAAATTTCGGGATGATTAATCCAGTGAATCACGTTCAAAACAATAGAATGTCGGTAGAGTCAAGTTTGGCCTAAATGCGAGAAAGCGATTAAATCGGAATTGGCTTTCCCAGAGAAACGAAATAAATACGGATTAATGGTACCAACTCCGAACAATATAAATTCCCTAGATATAAATGGGGTTTTGTTTGTTCGTTAGAGGAATAATAACAACAAAATTGTTCATTATAATGTGTGCCTTGTAAAATATTGATTCTACCGAGTATATGGGAATGATTATATTTAAATGTATTTACCGGTACATCATTTTTTCGTTTCCTAGGGTTGTCCACGAGGGAATGGACATACGTCTAACAGACATTCTAATGTTATCTTTATGGTTCACTGAATTTTGTTATACTCCTGTGGATTTAAAATGCGTAAAGCAAAGACGAAGTGATAATATGTTGCACTCTTTTTCCCTTTTGTTCGGTCTTTTTCCCATGCGGTTTTTCTGACATAAGGTTTTTAACGAGGCAACTTATGATTATTAAATAGCCCATTTGGAGGCCTATATTATTTGTTTTAGGGTGAGCACATAATGCTATGATGTGTTGTACTATTTTTCCTTTTGACTGGTTTTTTCCCATAGGGTTTTCCAGCTCAAGGTTTTTAATGAGACAACCTACAAATTGATTGATAGCCCATATTGGGGGATTATATTGCTCATTTCAGGGGGAGCAATAGTGCGTTGCACTCTTTTTCCCCTTACGACTGGTTTTTATCCCATTGGGTTTTCCAGCTAAGGTTTTTAACGAGGCAGCTTATGCACACGACTTGGATTTGAGTCATGCACTCTTTTTTCCTTCTGATCGGTTTTTCCCACTGGGTTTTCCGGCTTAAGGTTTTTAATGAGGCATCAATTAAGTCGATACAAATATGCTACGTCCAAGGGGGAGTGTTATAATATTGTGGACTTTAGCAAATGGGTTATTAGTCTTTTGACAAGTGTTAAGACATGTGTAGTCATTTCCAACAATGTTAGATGAAATGTTGACAAGTGTTAGTGATGACTCATCACTTTGTATCTATAAATAGATGTACAAGTGAATTAATAAATATAATTTTTGGCTGCACTTTCTCTCTCTCTCCTTACACACTCTCTCTATCTTTCCCACTCACACATATATTATATTATATTATATTATGTAGTATATTATTATATTAATATAGTGTGTACATATATACATACATATACATAACCGTATATACATATATATATTAGTTACACATTAATAACTAGCTAATATTAATTAATTAATAATATTCACACCATTAGTATTTGTAATAAAATATTTAATAAACGAGCTAATGGGAATTATTTCACAACACTACCGAGTTTTTGTTTAGTACTATCACAAAATATTTATATTTTTTTTATATTTAATTATTATTGTCACCAATTAAGTGAATCAAGAATTATTTAGAATCCATCGAAAATGAGAGAAATTTTTCTAAAAAATATATAAATCCGAAATTCTAAATAACCTTACATATTATAGGCGAATTGCATATAACCCCAATGAGGAAGACTTAAATGCGCATATGTCCAGACCAAAAATAGTTTCGCAAATAAATTTATCCCCATGTTTTTTTTCTTTTTAAAATACTCCTCATGATATAATTTAAATCACTTTCATCCATTAAACTCAAATTCACTTATATTACACATTGACTCCAGATTTGAACAAATATTGCATTGACTCTCATTTTCACATTTTTTTGAAAAAATTAATTATTTTTTTTCAGAAAATAATATTTTTTTTCTTGAATTTTTTTCCGAAGTTGACTTTCTTTTTTTCTTGAATTTTTTTTATTAATAATAGAATAATAATAATAATAAATTAAAAAGGAGAATATTGCATATTTTACACCGTGCACCCTAAGATTGAAAATATTATCATTATGCACCCTTTTAAGTTTTAACATAGAATATTCAAGAGTGAAAAATGGAATCAAGCAAAAAATTGATAGAAAATCTTTTTTAATCAGGACTCTAGCAACACAAAATTTATAAAATTAAACACTTACAATTCTTCTTCAACACAAAATTGAATCAGAATAAAAGCATCCAACAAAAGCATATACATATATAAAAAAATAAAAAGTCTTTTCATTTATAACAAGATCACCCAAAGACAAATTTATTTCTATCTCACAATTAATTGGTAAAAGCACAAAAGACCGAAAAATCTAAAACGATAAACAATTCAACGAAAATCGAAAAAAAAAAGTTCCAAATCACGGCACCATTCCTTGACTCACAAGCTCTTCCAACCCTCGTTTAAGCCTCTCGGAAGCAAAACGGCACTGATCTTCAACCAACCCACCGAACGAGATTCTAACGTAACCAGGACAACCGCTCGAACAACCCGGTATCAAGACAACCCCGTGTTTCTTAGCCAACCAACGCACAACTTCAAAGTCGTCTTTATATTCTTCCGGAAGCTTCGCCCACAAGTAAATCGCCCCCTCGCCCCCCTTCACAGATTCTTTCCCCAACGGGGACAAAGCTTCTAGAAGAAGCTCCCGGTTCTTGACTAGGTCTTTGACTTTATCTGTGACCCACGTGGGCCCCATTTCTAGAGAGTGGAGGGCGAGGCGTTGGCTTATTATGGACGCGCAGATCGGTATGTTGTCTTGGACTTTAAGGAGTTGGGCCGCAAAACCTTCCACTTCCGAAGGAAACGCAATCTAACGGCATTACAAAAAAAAAAATAAAGTTAATAAAAAAAAAAACCAATTTCAAAAAATCGAAAAAATTTGTAAAGCATTACTTACATATCCGACTCGCCATCCCATCATCCCATAAGCCTTGGAAAACGAAAATATGTTGACTATATGATTGTCCTCTAAGCACGCATGCTTTCTACCATCGTACATGAAATACCTGCACGAGAACTCGTTCGACAATAATTTCGAGATCAATAATTAAAAGAATTCCAACCGAGAATTAGATATTTTGTTATATACGGTCAATTTAGTAAACTAGCAAACAAGTGAATAAAATCATATATATAATGTAAATATATAGTATCTTACTCGTAAGTATTGTCGATGACAAGCCAGCATCCAGCATTTTTGCAGATATTTGATATCCTCTGTTTAGACAGACGAGAACCCCACGTATTAGGTATAAGGATTAAAGGCCCAAAAAAAAAAAAAAAAGAGAACTTTTGTTCTGATTAATGTGCATATGAGATATGTACGTGTTCGAGTAAGAGAGAGAAAGTGAGGAGAGAGAAACCTGTAGAAGAGGCTCAGGGATGTAGGTTCCCGATGGATTGCCGGGATTCACAACACTTACGAGCTTTGGAGTTGGTTTCGTTTGCAGTAATGTCTTCTCTAACCAGTCTAAGAAAATTAAAAAAAGAAAGAAAAAAAGAATCCACATTTCGTGCATCAATGTAAGACGACCTCGACAAGAACAAAACACGGCAAATCGAATCTAAATCGAGTGTCAACAAAAAATGGAGATTTAAAAAACAAAGCCCTTTTTTTAATCGAAGAAATAGGAATAATTTTTATTCGGATATTAATCAACCTGCATCGGGATAAAGTGTTTGTGGGTCACCGGGACCCACTAGAATGTCGGTCACACCGGTCATCTGGAACGACATGTATGAATTGAAGTAGTACGGTGCAAACATGACAACAGAATCTCCAGCATCGCATAATGTAAGAACAATGTTCACAAAAGCCTGCACAAAAATCGGTGAAGATTTTTAACAGAGGTTATATGTAGACAAGAAACAGGGGAAATTTACTATACGAAACTTCGAAATTTGGTACGTAACATTAGATTTCAAATTTTTCTTTCTTTTTTTTTTTTTTTTTATGTTCAATATTTATTCGTAGCATGTTTATCATCAACTCTGTTCTATTTACTACATTAAAAAAAAAAAAAAAAGTGAATCGGGATTAAAACTGCCCACCTGATTTGCCCCGGCAGTCACCATCACAGAGGACTTGTTTAAATTGTTTTCTTGACGTAGCTGCAAATAGGAAATGAATTATATATAAAAAAAAAAGTTAGCTCAACAATGAAAATGATTTAAAACCATAAAAACGAGACTTCCGTCGAGTTAAAAATATTTGCAATTTCGATACTTCTGTAATGAAAAACGATATTTCAAAGCACCAAAAAAGTCCTAGAACAAATCTATATAGATATTAAAAAAATTACGAATGGAAGAATTGAATATATATAATGATCGGGTTTTTTTGGAGGTATCGAAAAAAAGATGACCTTTTTCAATAAGGCCTCCCTCAGCTCGGGAAGGCCTTCGTCGGCACCGTAACGACTCACAGAAGGCTCCCATACGAGTTCTTGCACTTTTTCCAACGCCTGCTTCGGCGGTTGCCAGTACACTACTCCCTGCAAAATCGACACAATTTCAACGCATTTTTATTTTCACATATAATTTCGAATATACGCACGAAAAAAAAATATTCATTTCCGAAGCCATATTTGATTTACGACACATAAATATGTCCTAAATTTGCAATGTAATCATCTGTAAATGCAGCTTCTGAAAGTAAAAAAAACCCGATATGCAACAACACCGATTTCAAGATACGCGTTCGTCTACCGATGCAAAAAATCGAGAACTTTTTAGATTCGTTAACTAATTTGGATTAACATCAGCAACCATGGAGTTTCAAAGTACATAAATTAGAAACCAACTGGTTTTTAAAATGGTTCCAATAATTTGCATAAATGATCAATTTTCAAGAAAATAATTATTTTCCCAAGAATCAGACAGCACAAATCTCAATTTATCGACAAATTATATAGTATTTTACGAAAAAATAAAAACATTGGGAGAAGTAAATAAGAACCTGGGCCAAAGAAACACAATCTTTCACACCTCGGATCAGCTCTTGTATCTGAAATATTTCAAAACATATAAAAATTCACGCCTTTAACCAAATCACTGTAATTAACATTCAAGAAAATTAAATGAATAAATAAATAAATAAGGGATCCCATTTTCTGTAATAAAAATAAAATAAATGAAATTAAATACCTGAACCATAACAGGGGTATTAGTAAGCACAGCCCTCTTCGCAAGCATTCCATAAGAACCCATCTCTCTCTCGCTCTCTCTCTCTCTCTCTCTAACTCTCTCTCTCTTTCTCTCACTAACCCACTAAATGTTTATGTATGCTGAACAAAAAGAATTAATTTTACTGCTTTATTTTTATTTTTTTATTTTTAATTTTTTGAAATTTTGGACTTTTCTCACCTACCCTAAAAAAAAAAGATGATTTCTTTATTAGTTGTAATGAAAATTGGCAAAATAATAAATAGGATTAAATAAAAAAGAAAATAGGATAAAGGTAATAAAAATCGGATTTTTGTTCAGTGAGAAAAAGCAGCCATTAACACGCACATTTTGCTTGTAAGAGACGACTCCAAAAGTCCTGTGAATGAAGCAGAAAGACAAATAGCTTTTTCTTTTCTTTTTTGTCAAATTATTTTATTTATTTAATTTATTTATTGGGTTTTAAATTATTTTGGGTAAACTTCATTTTACCTACCTGAACTATACCCAACGTATAGAAAACCCCCCTAAACTTTGAAACGAATCAAAATAGTCCCTCAGTTAAAAATCCGTCCACTTTTGCTGACGTGGCATATTGACTTTTTTGGGCAATTACCTTTATTCCAGCTGTTGTTTAAGTTGGACAATTTTACCCCTCTGTTGTTTATAAATGTTTATGAATAAACTGCAAAAATAAAAAAAAAAAAAGAAATAAAGGCAAGACTGCAATTCATGTTATAGTTTAGGGACTTGATTGCATTTTCTCCAAAAAAATCTTTCATGGAAACCTCCACCATCAGCAGCCCTCTTCCTCCGCATGTTTGAAAAAAAAAAAAGTCATCATCTTATTGTCCTACCCACCAGAATTTACGTCGTCCCCATCATCTATTGAAAATCTATCTACTTCTCGGAATTTAATATAGAGAAATTCGATTTCCGCAGAGAAAATCGAAGAAGAAGAGGAAACTCCACCTGTGCGGCCCAATGAAAATGACCCGAAAAAACTCCGCCGCGTCGCCGCCGCTTCTATTCCGATTAACCACCACCGACATCTCCGCCATCGTCTCTGCCGCCTCTTTCCACAGCCCAAGTCCCATGTGGTTGATTTATGGATAAAAGTAGTGATTCAATTGCGTAAACTAGTAAATGAACAGAATATCTATTTGTTGATAACTATATATATATATATATATATATATATATAAAGTGTAAGAATACAAACAGCTTTTTAATCCAGTTTTTGAATGAGAAGAAATAAAAAGGGAGAGATAAAGAAAGAAAAAAGAAAAATTACGAAGAAGAAGAAGAAAGGAAGGAGAAGGGAGGAAGAAGAAGTTTTAAGGGCAAAAGCGTAAAACCCCTACAAAACTAACGGTTTTGATATAAAACTAACGGCGTTAAGTTTTTTAACGTTGACCACATAAAAGGTGGGTTGTTTTGGTTCATTTTGAAGTTTAGGGGGGTATTTTACACCTTGTGTATAGTTCAGGTAGGTAAATTGAAGTTTACCCAATTATTTTTTGATACGTCATTGAAGATAAAAGATTCTCATTATTTGACTTTGATTCCTCTTCCCACCTTTTGCTTTTTTGTTCTTGCTGTTTTCATTTCTTATAATAAAAAAAAAAAGGGTAAATTCAACTTTACCCCCTCGTACTCTGCCTGAGAGTCACTTTACCCCCCTCGTACTCTTAATTTTATCGATTTACCCTCTTGTACTTGTACAATTTCCCAATACAACCCTTTCCTTCAATTTTTGTCAATTTTGACTCTAACGCCATTTGGTCAACTCTGTAAATTACAAAATTGCCACTGCCTATAACGCGTCGTTTCTCCTCCGTCAATATTGTAATTTCTTCTTCTCCCACCACTTCCCCTTCCAAGATATCCCCAAATTGAACCCATAACTTAGTAAAAATCAAGACCCAAAAATTGATCGATTCCACCCAGTGCAAAGAAAAAAATATATGAATGTGTGAAACTTTCTCTTTTCTAATCTCGAGAGTCAAAATCGAAAAAATTCAATATTTACGTCAATATTTTGACTCTTGACCAAATGGCGTCAGAGTCAAAATCGAAAAAGTTGACGAAGAGGGTTGTATTGGGAAATTGTACAAGTACAAGGAGGTAAATCGACGAAATTAAGAGTACGAGGAGGTAAAGTGGTTCTTGGGCATAGTACAAGGGGGTAAAGTGGAATTTACCAAAAAAAAAAAAATAGTACATGATAATGAGATTAATTGCGTTTTACACCCCATAATTAACCCTAATTGGCGTTTTGCACCCTTATATTTCAAAACTGGCAAACTCCACCCTTTAATTATATTTATCATGATAAAATGCACCCTACATCAATATGTTATGGGATTTTTTAACCCAAAAATCAATATATCACACGTTATTTTGATTTCTGAAAAAAATATTTTAAAGCCTTATTCAAAATAATCCATTGAATTTCTATCAACTATCCGTTTAAAAATAATAATAATGTCCTTCACTTCTCATTCTATTTTAATTTTTTTAATAAATATTAATTTTTGGAAAGAGTTTTGATTTATTTTGAAAAGTGAAATAATTAAATAATATTAAGTAAGAAAAAAAATATAAAGAACAATGAAAATTGCTTCAAAGTGTAAAATATTACAAGAAATTGAGGTAGGGTGCATTTTGGCATGAGATATTTATTGTAAGGGTGGACTCTGCAAATTTTAAGATGTTAGGGTGCACAAAGCCAAAAACTGTTATTATTGAGGTGCAGAACGCAATTTACCCTGATAATGATAAAAAAATAAGCATTATTTTTTAAAAAAAATTATAAATTATGCTACAATCAAAAAATTATGAGTGAAATTTGAATTTACTATAGTTCAACTCTAATGAAACCACCATACTAAAATTCTAAATATTTTATGAATTACCCGCAAGGGTGGCCTAGCGGTCTGCATTACCAAAAAAAAAAAAAAAAAAAAAAAATATTTTATGAATTATTCTATTAATATATTGAAGAACAGTCATTCTCTCACCATCGTCAAACCGGGTGGTGGCGCAGTTGGCTAGCGCGTAGGTCTCATAGCTTCTGAGTAATCCTGAGGTCGAGAGTTCGAGCCTCTCTCACCCCATTCTGTCTTTTTCTTTTTCTACAAAATTTCATATTTATATTTATTGGGAATGGGCCTGATTGAATTTTGCTGTTTCAAAAATGAAAATGAAAATGAAAGTTCAAGTGGTCCTCCTATTGTTAACAAATCCTCTTTTATAACAAACCAGTTAATTAATCAAGGACCAGAATTAAATTTTTTTTATTCTTTTATTTATTTACAGTTATGTCCTTAATAGTGATTTTGGCTCCATTAAATTCTGGCCGTGAAGCTTTTCCGATTAATTAATTAATATATCCCCTAATAATTTAATAACTTTAGTCAAGCACTTCATCGATATATCTGTTACATTAAATTCCTGAAATTGAATGTATAGTAATATAAACTCCTTAATTAATACTAATAATTAAGACATCACAAGAATGCCTAGATCTCCTATACAAACAATATGGAGTAATTCAACCTCTTCTTTATCAACTTATACCTAATCCAATTGCCTCACACCTCTTCATCAACCTCACCCTCTTACATGATTCAACAAACATCCTGCCAAAAATAAATCAAACAACAAAGGTTAGATCATTGAGTAATCTTTATATATTTTAAAATAATGAAAGAAGAACTTACTTCCAAGGAACATCTCCAACCAACATCCAATCCCCATCTCTATCCTCATAAGTAGGCTCATACTCAATCCCATTTGCACTATCCATCATCTTCCCTTCATTTACTCCATTATTACCTATATTCATTTGATTAATTAATTAAATTTTTTTTTTTATTTATTTATTATAATCTCCTAATTAATCTCTTAAAATAAATAGTTTAATTAATTAATATTCTTACATATGGTTAAGAATGTAAACATGTCCTCAAATGCAGACAAGAGCTGTTGATAGCTAGCGTAGGTTTCGAGGTCAACTTTTCTGAGAAACGGAGCTCCGTCAACTGCTACTTTCACATACTTCCCGTTTTTCGTCGCCGTCGTTTTCTTTCTGTATGATCTCACCGGCGGCCACCCCACTACCTGAGCCCTACAATATCCAAACACCATTTTTACATATATATATATTAATATATTGATATAATTAAGATTAATTAATTACTTGGACGGAGGTGGCGTTGAAACGCTGACGTCATCGTCGGAGTTGGTGCTCAGTTTCAAATCCACCGCGTCGGAAAACCCGCGCTTGACGCCGGACTTGGATACCTCGGCGGCTGCGCCGCCGGGCAAGCCCAATGTGAGGTCCGTTTTCAGGCAGCCGGGATAATCGGATTGAAGAGGCATTTTTTGACTCAGCTCGCTGTCTTAATTAATTATATTGGTGGCACAATTATTATAATATGTGTGTGTTTGGAGTGGGAATGTGTGGGAAGATTGTGAAATATAAAGGGAGAAGGAAGACCGGGAAACTGGACAGTCAGTTATTTTTGACAGATGAAGGACCAGTCATTGGAAGACACGTGTCCTTAAAAAAGAAAGGTTATGATTCGTCCAAGTCGATAGTAAGCGTGTGGGTGTTTTTTGAGTTTCGTGTTTCCAACATACAGGCCCCTGCTCGTGGGATCCTGTCTCCTCCTCCTTTTACCCTTTTTTTCTTTTACCTCTATATATATATATATATATGGGCCTACAATTTCTTTACCTATTGGCAATGAGCTCAATATTAAAGACCACTACCATCGAGGCCCAATCACATTCAAATAAGGTTTGAACCCGACAATTTCAACAAATTAAACTTTAGCTCAATCAATAAGGTATAAATACATTCAATATTTGAACTATACAACTGCTCGTATCATATCTACGACTTTTGTCATCTACACAACTGACTTGAGCGTCGGAGGGGTTTCCACCAGGTCAACCCCCGACTTAGTTTACGTGATCTATGATCGCAGGTATCTTAAGGTCACCAAGCTCATGAGTTAGTGATCCACTTTACTCTTCCAGCTCATCCTACTTCAACTCTCTAAAGTTGTCTAACTCTGACATCATCAATATATATATGTTAATTAAACCTACACTCTTGAGGTATGCTAAAATAACCCTAAAGTCCTTGTGGTATTGGTAATTATAATTACCCCGGTAACATTATTAGAAACTTTAACGGAATAATGCATTTGATAAGTTATTCCGTTATAATTATTAATTTCAGGAAGTGGTGGAGACAACATAGACATAGGGGCTGACATAGCTCCCCCAACATTTCTTAAATCACCCCCTATATTTATGTTGTCTCCACCACTTTCTGAAATTAATAGTCCGTTAGAACTCTAATGGAATAACTTATCGAATGCATTATCCGGGGGTAATAGTCCGGTAGAATTTCTAACAATGTTTCCGGGGATAATTGTAATTACCAATACTATATGTACCTTAAAGTAATTTTAGCATATCTCATGGGTGTAGGTCTATATTTTCGATGAAATTATCAAATGACAATTATGCATGGATGCCCAAAGTTAAAATGTGTGTAACATGAATATAAAATGACCATAGTCGAGATGAGACGGGTGCAAATTACCCGAGTCAATCATTATAACAGCGTAGAAATTAAACATTTTCTCAGAGAACGTATATCTTTTTCTTTTTCTTTCACAAAAACGGGGTAAATCACCTTTATATTTATCAATTCGCCTCATTTATATAAAAGAAGAAAAACTAAAACTTTTCTAAAAATTTGCTTGGTTACCACACTATTTTAATAATTGGCCCCAATTACTCTATACATACATATGTATATAATTATAATAAATGTTTAATTGTTCAAAAAATAAATAAAAAATATATGAAAATTAGAAAGCAAGGAATCAATAATTGGATTGGGAAACACGGACCGGGCTCCATGCTTGTATAGAAGGCAAGGAATCAATGAAATGGGCGGGCCAGGGGCCCACTTGTCGGGGTTCTTAAGGTACAAAGTCAACCAATGTACACCTGTGCCAAAATGAATTTGGGCCTGCTTGGGGACCACTGGAAACCAAAGCATGTGAGAGCCTGTTGTTTTGTCGGGTAATGGAGCCTCGTTTTCAAGACCAGGGCAAAAATTCTCCAACCGACACGTGGCTATTAATTGTCGGTGCTCCACTTGTTTGGTGTGTGAATTAAATTGTCAATAGAACTCGTACGGCAAACGGGCATGTGAATCGAGTTTAGGTTGATTCAAGTTCAGATACTATCGAACCTTATTATTGTAGGCTAAAACTTGCATATTAACGAACTTCATTACTTTAGGTTAAAGTCGACTCCGGTTTATATAGAGCTATATATATAAAATTACTTATGTTTTTTTTTTCTTTTTACTTTTTTTTTTGGGTAAAATAAAATGATTTACGATCGTAAGTTATAAATTCTTTGTTGAGCCATATCATTAAAATAATAAATATATTATATATTTAGTTACTAACTTAATCAGGGTGGGCCTTATCCGGGTTGAGCTATAGTAGGCTAAAATAAGATGTCGACAAATAATATAAACACTTTTACTAAAATTTTAATCAAAATCGATGTAATTCCAAATATTAACTTTTAGTCATCTATAGCATAAAATATATATATTAATTTTGATATATTTTCTGAAAAAAAATTGGATTTCTAGATTTTTTTTCAAAAATTAAAATTGTATCGAAATTAAGAATCTAATACGTATTCTTAGTTCATTCGAAAAAATATTGTTCCAAAATAGATTCTTTACAATTTCCACCCACATACGACCAACAATTCGTTAATTCAGTTATATATTTGAATTATATTCAATTCCGAATTAATCAGGGTGGTCAATAAATTGGCTAATCGAGTTAATGATTTGTCGATTAAAATTAAGTCTTTAGTAGTCGAGATTCGGGTTTTTTTATTGAGCATCTAACTACTTATCAATGTTATAAGCGATAATAAATAATTTTTTTTATAGTAAAGCTTAAAGACAAATAGGCTCTTATGAATATAATAAATTTCAATAATTAAAGCAAATTAAGCACAACATTCCCCTTACACCGATCCTTAACAAAAATAAAATAAAAAAATACGTAGGCTAAATCTGATGTCTGTAAAGTTATATCTCACCTACCATAAATTTATAATTACCAAACGCAATTAATTAGGCCTTGTGTATAAACAAGGTGAAAAGACAGATATACCCTTCTCAAATTTTATTTTTTCCAGATTAGTCCTCATTGGAAAGTCCCTTGAGAAGGTCTTTAGCATGAAGCCCAAAACCATTTGCTGCATCTTCTCTTTTCATAATCCTCAGCCTTTTGCATGTCTCTGAAAACATCCTATTTAAAATGAAGGAAAAAATTAAATAATAATATTAATAATAATAATAATAATAAAAAGAAAATAATAAAAATAGAAGGGTAAAATAGACATACTGCCAAGGTACATCTCCAAGGAGCATCCAATCCTCATCTTTGTCTTCATAAATAGGAACGTACGCACACTCGTCTTCTTCCTTCAATGCTTCCCCTGTTTCACCTTTCAAATTCAGGCCCATTTCTTTTCTTTAATTAATTAATTAATTATATATTATATATTATTATTACAATTTAATGAAATAAAACAATTGAATTTATGCATTTACGTATTTTCTCCGACAACACTAGCAACATAATTCAATGATATTTATTTATGTTGCGTACTGTACGTACTAGGGGTGGAAATTGGAACGGAATTTTTGATTTCCACCGATTCTGATCTGAAATTTTCCGATCTTGGAAGTATATTTTTCAACTTGAATTCCGAAATTCCTACTTTCGATTTTCCCGAAATGATTTGGATAGGAATTGGAATATACATGAGATTCCGATTTTCGATCCGATTTATTATGCTCCGAAAATAATTTCGAAAATTCCAATCTTTTCCCCAATATTAGACTTAAAATACCAATATTATCATGTATTTCATATCTAAGGTGACCAAAACTTGGAAACTTCTGAATTCCGCCGATTCATATCCAAAATTCTCCGATTTTGGAAAACAAAAAAAAAAATCGTTCCAATTCCTGAAATTCTGATTTTCAATTTTTTTTGGAACTAAACTGGAACTAGTTTTTCACTTCTGAAAAAGATAGAATCTTTTTCGAAAGTTCCGATCCGTTCGATTTTCACCTTATATACGGGTAATTAATATTAGTCCAAAATTATGATTTCATGCTTCAAAGTACTAATAATTATGAAAGTTTAACAAATTAAAGCAAGAAAAAATATATAATAATTCCCTCTAATAAAACAAAACAAAGAAAAATATATATAAAAATAAATAAAATAATTAAAAAAATTACCAATATTGCCAAAACAGCCAAAGAGTTGTTCAAGAGCATTAACAAGTTCAGAATAGCCTTCGTGCATGCTCAAATCAATCTTCCGAAGAAATGGGGCACCATCCATACTTACTTTCACATACATTTTACCACCACCACTAAACCGCCCACTATTCTTCCGCCGGTACGCCGCCACCGGCGGCCACCCCACCACCTCAATCTTGTTCTCCGCCACCTTACCCTCCCCCTCGCCACAAAACTCAGAGAAAACCCTCTTCTTCTCATTCTTCTCCACTTCACAACCACCACCACCGCCGCCGCCGCCAGGAAGCCCCAGCCGCAGCTCGGTTTCGAGTCCCGCACCAATTTTCTCCATTTTTTGAAATTATTTTGGTATGTAAATTAAATAATAATTTGATGAAATAAATAAATAAAAGATGTGGTTTTTATACATAAAGAGAATTAGACAATGGCAGGTCAATGCAAACTTAGTGGTCGGTCACATTAGAAACAATGGTGGGGCTAATCTTGGTTAACTAGAATTGAGCCGGCAATATTAAAGTTTTTTCGTATATATACATGGGGCTAATCGGATCGGATCGGATCGGATGGCTCTCGATTTCTCATCCTTTCCGAGGATTCAATCGTGGCCGTTCAATGTGTGCTTCACTACCCAAACATTGCATGTGGTTTGTTTAATTGAGGGTGGGTTCATAAAATTCAAAATAAAATAATAAAAATATAAATAAAGAAAAGTCAGTGTGTAGTAAAATATTATATTAGTTGTTAAGATTTTATTTTAATTTTTCTCCATTTTCAGACATGCATGCTATTGGTATGTAACCCTGATGAAATCATGAAATTGAGTTTTTTCTTTAATTAGTATTTTATTTATTTTTCATTATAAAAAATTAATACTAATTGATTCTCTAATTCATCTTTGAAGTAGTTGAAGGGATAGAGTACTATGATGGAGCAAAACTTGCACCTTCAAGATCGTTCTTCGAATTCCACACGCTCGACAGTCAAAAAATCTCATATATCGCTGGATTTAGGGTCGGCGTGAATGGACAAGGCGACGGATAGTTCCAGGAAAGAGAGATGGTTCAAGAAAAAGTTTATGATCCTTTATTGATAGGACTTTTTTACGAGTCCTTAATTTACATTAATCAATCATTAATTTTGATTTATGAACTTTTCTTATTTGTTTTATATGGAAAATATATCGAATCTTCTTCACATAGTGGCTGCCTTTGATTTCGCCACCTACTATGTTTCCTATCTTGCGGACTCATATCTTGTGAATTGAAGTATGCTGATGGTCTTCCCGTTGTGCAAGCTCTTTGATAAGTTTCTTTTGCGAAAATTACGTTTAAAATATTATTGTTGATGCTACACCTGGTTAGTTAGACCGTGTTAATTTAAAGTGTAAATCCACTCAATGTAAATAATCAGGTGTAACATTTAATTTCATGTTGCTAATGTTATTTGACAGCTTCACTCCAGAATCCACTCATCCAATAATAAAAGAAATTATCATATACTTAAAATAAAAAAATAAAATAAATAAAAACATTGGTTCAAAGACAATATAAAATTACGTTTTATTAAATAAAAAAACTACAAATTAAAAAAAATATAACATTCTTTTATTCCAACAAACTAGCTACACAAGAAAAAAATTGTTTGTCCAATTCATTCTTGTCAATAGTACGTACTCTTCCACCATTATCAGTTATCATCACCACCCGGGGCGGCGGCGGCGGCGGAAGAGGCAGCCGGGCCGGAGGCGGCAGGGTGGAAGGTGGCACCTTTCTTACATGCCTTATTACAAGGTCCAAAACAAAGAGCTTTAAGTTTAGTGCAATCGGCCAAGCACTCCTTCATACATATCAGATACTCTATCGCAGAAACATCTTCATGAATATTACCACGTGCTTCGCATGCACCTGCGAAGCAGACGATTAAAACCATAACCATTGAAATTACAAATCCCATCTTTTGCCCCTCCATTAATTCTCTTTTTCTTCTTAATTAATTAATATTTAACAATTTGCTAAATATAATTTAAAACTTGTATTTGAGAATTAATGAACAAAATGAGTATTAGCGAGGCACTATTTATAGTTTCATTCATTCTTGTAATAAGTGAAATATTTGCCAAATCTTTATATATTTATTCATTAATGTAACTAATTGATTTTAGATGGTGTGCAAATTAAATAATTATAATTAGGGTAAATCTATAGAATCATGAATTACAACATCAATATTAAGTGAGTTTATGCTTGATGTGTAAACCAAGATATCATAAAGTGATATCCCGAAATTTAAATCATTCTTTAAATAAAACATTTCAGATTTTATTTATATTGTACTTTTTTTTTGGAATATTACCATACTTTTAAGATTTTATTTATGCGAGGAGGGGAAGGAAATTAATATAATCCCCTGAATTACTTATCTTATGGTTATTACTTACTTTGATTATGTGGTATTTATACGTTTATTATGTGTGTAATAACTTCCTTTTTACCTTCTTTATATTGTAAGAAAATGGTGAGTGATTTTGTTAACTAAATCAGTGAGAATTGTGTCATATTTAATTAAAATATTTTTTTTTCTTCTTACTTTCCTTAATTAAATGCTTCTATATTGAATAATATATTGTTTAGGGGTATTTATGTCTATCCACTTAAAATTTTGATTTAATTTCCTTTATAGCTAAATTGGTCAAAGGGAGCTACAACCGTGTTTCCTTATCAATTATCCTATTTTATAAAATTTATGAAATTTTATTTATTAATTATAATAATTTATACATAATAGTTTATTTCTTCAAAGCTTCTTCCCCTGTTTCACGGGAAATTCTATGTTACACCTGGTGAATATAACCAAGCACCCTAATTAACAAGATTCCCACTATGGGTTCAGTTATGGCCCAATGGGTTTTAGAAATATAATTATAAAATAAATAAAAAGGGACACATGTCAAGAAAAGAGTCACCCGGTGAAAATCACCGGGTGTAGCACCGTATTCTCCCTGTTTCACCTTTCAACATTAGTTAATTATATATTATATATTATTATTACAATTTAATAAAATAAAACAATTGAATATAATCATATATGCATTTACGTACTATCTCCGACAATTACTAGACACATAATCCAATGGTATTTATTTATGTTACGTCCTATACATCTTGAAACGGAATTTCCTATTTTTGCTTATTTTGATCCGAAATTTTCCAATTTTGAAACAATAGTTTTTAATTCGAGTTCCGAAATTCCGACCTCTGATTTTCCCGAAATGATTTGGATAGGAATTTGACTATACATGAGATTCTGATTTCAGATCCGATTTAAGTTCCGAAAATAATTCTGAAAATTTCAATTTTTTTTTCCTAATATTATACTTAAAATACCAATATGATTACATATTTCATATTTAAGGTGACCAAAAATTGGAAATTTTTGAATTCCGCCGATCCCGATGCGAAATTCTTTGATTTTAGAACAAGTTTTTTCGTTCCAATTTCCAAAATTCTGAATTCTGATTTCCCTCCTTTTTTTTTGAACGAATTGGAACTAATTTTGTTCACTTCCGAAGAAATGATTTGTTTCCAAAATAGCTGATTCTGATTCGATCCGTCCGATTTATACCCCTATATACATCTAGTAAACAAGCTCATGACTTGTGTTTTTCAAATTTAACTCAATATTGAAGAGTCTAAGATTTAATTTAATCTTAAAAAGTTTAACTAATTAAGAGCCCGTTTGGCTAAGTTTATTTAAAACATCTTATAAGCTCCTACATCTGATAAGCTGATGTTTTATTATTATATAATTTTATATTATTATTATTATTTGAAAACATTATTTTAGGAACAAAAGTATTTGAGTCAAATAAGTTTAACAATTATACTGGCGTCATGTACTTTTTTGTCATTATAGCAATAAACATATCTTTTATTTCCAAACACCTGAACAACTTATAAAATCAAAAAGTAATTTATAAGCTACATATCCAAAAACCTTAAAAAATAATTTTTAAAATAAGATCTAACAGCTTATCAGCTCGTAAAACATCTTATCAGATGTAGGAGCTTATAAGATGTTTTAAATAAGCTTAGCCAAACGGGCTCTAAGTGTTTTAGTAAAGAAGCAAATAAGATCTTAAAGAAAAAATGCGGGGTATAGATACTTTTTTAAAAACATCTTATAAGCTCCTTAACAGCTTATTTTGAAAAAAAATAAGATCTTTTGCAATTTTTTTACCAAACACCTTTTAACAACTTATAAGCTCCTAAACATCTTATAAGATATTTTTAGGAGCTTATAAACTTAGCCAAACAGGCTCTTAGGCTATAAAAAAATATATATAATAATTCCCTCTAATAAAACAAAACAAAGAAAAATATATATAAAAATAAATAAAATAATTAAAAAAATTACCAATATTGCCAAAACAGCCAAATAGTTGTTCAAGAGCTTTAACAACTTTGACGTACATTTTACCACCACCACTATTCTTCCGCTGCCACCCCACCACCTCATTCTTGCTCTCCGCCACCTTACCCTCCCCACCGCCACAAAACTCATAAAAAACCATCTTCTTCTCATCCTCTTCCAAAACATTGCATGTGATTTAGTTTTTTTATATGAGGCTGGGTTCATAAACTTGGAAATAAAATAATAAATATAAGATAAATTACAACTACCTCTGAGGTGTGGTCAAATTATGAAATAAAACCCTTTATGTTTAGGTAATTATAACGACTTCCTTAATTATAAATCTTCTTACATGTCCACCCGTGCGGTGTCAAATTTAGTGGAATCTTCTAAATTATATAATATGGAATTCTTAGTTTTGTACCCGTTTTATCCCATTCGAGCTCTACATTTTGAAGCAAGATGATCATAAGATGCGTTTTTTAGCTTGTGGTGCATCAGAAAATGCATTTTTGCACAAAACAACTACAAACTAGAGAACATTCCACGAAATGTAGAAGATTTTGTTGAATTTGACAGCATAAGGATAGACGTGTAAGAAGATTCATAGTTGAAGGGATAGTTGTAATTATCCAAACATTAGGGTTTTTTTCGTAATCTGACCATACCTCAGGGGTGGTTGTAATTTACCCAATAATAATAATAATATATATATATATATATATATATATATATATATATATATATATATATATATATATATATATATATATATATA
>NW_012194777.1:1300398-1319021 GCF_000504015.1 Erythranthe guttata
AAACCATAACCATTGAAATTACAAATCCCATCGTTGGCCCCTCCACTGATTCTCGTGGTCGTCGTAATTAATATTTAACAATTTGCTAAATATTATATAAAACTTGTATTTGAGAATGATGAAAATGAGTGTTAGTGAGGCACTATTTATAGTTTCATTAATTCTTGTGAGAAGTGAAATATTTGCCAAATCTTTTTTTTTTTAAATTTATTTATTTATTAATGTAACTTGATTTTAGATTGTGCGCAAATTAAATAATTATTAGGGTAAATCTATAAAATGAATTACAACATTATACATATTAAGTAAGTTTATATTTGATATATGTGTAAACCAAGATATCATAAAGTGATATAGTAAAGTCGAAATTTAAATCATTGCTTAAATAAACATTTTAAATTTTATTTATTTTGTAAATTTGATTTCATATTATAAAATTATACAATTCTTGAATATGTAGACTGTAGAGTATCAGCAACTGATTCTAGCATATACCAAAATTTATTAAGTGTAAATTTTTAATTATTATATAAGTCAACATTTTGACAACTAATTTATTTAGTATTTTTTAATGGATTATCAATATGTTTTTAATAATATTTGTTATTGAAGTGTATATGATTTTTATTTTTTTGGTCAAAATTGACAATATAAGATTTGTAGGAGGGAAGGAATTAATCACATGAATCATAAATCATAGTGGTCACTACTTTGACTTTGTTGTCTTATTTCTAAAAACAAAAGAAAAAATACTATTAAATTAGTTATAGTATGTATTTTAATAAATTAACAAACCTATATAATATATATACAAATATTTGGAATGTTTCAAACAATGTATAATTTTTTTATATATAAGATTTAAATATAAAAATATTTGGAACGTTTTGTCAATTATAGTAAACTTTTGTTGAAGTATTTAATATCTATTACAAATGCATTCTGCATATTAGGTGTTTATACTAGGGTGTTCATTCTGTACTGGAATTTAGATAAAACGAAATTTCGGTTCGAAAAAGTTTTTGCCGATTATCTAATAACAACAATTTAGTTCGGTTTTGTACTGATTTTTTTTTTGTTTGACTTCGTTTTTTTTATGCCGGAAAACCGAAGTATTCTTATATCTCCCCCCGCCCACCCGACAAAAAGAAAATAAAATAAAAAAAGGAAAAGTCGACGCACAAACAAATGAATTGGCTGCTATTCTACTGGACCGAAACATTACCTCATCATCTAATTGTAGAATGAAAAATTACCGGACATCTTTACCATAAACCGTATCGAATATCGAATTTCTAGGAAACAAAATTAACCAATACTAGATCGAATTTTCAATTCGATACGGTACGATCGATGAATTCCCCTCTAGGTTCCATTTTCTAGAGAGACAAAAGGCATCGACATAGTCGAATTTATCAGAATTCGGACATATGAGATAAAGATTTATTGAAAAAAATACTCTATATTCAATATATACATAAATTTTAAAATTGATTGGATGTATGAGACATAGAAGTATGGTGGCGATAATGATAATGATAATTGACGTGATGTTTAAGGGTGAAATCAGAATGAAATTTTTGAATTTGGTCGATATTGATTCGAAATTTTCGAATTTTAAACACAGTGCGAATTCTTTCATATTTGATTTTTATTTTCAAATTAATTTTTTTTTATATATATAAATATAATTCGACAGTTCACTCCAAGAAAAAAAAACAGTAATAAAAGACTTCAAGAAAGCAACTAGTCATTCAAAAAGACTAAATATTATTATTGCATGTGGAAAGCAAATTAGTTGTTCATCGCTTCCACGTCGTCGAAGTTTATAAGTCATCGATCATATTCTTCCACCGTGAGAGGCTGGGGCGAAGGCTCCGGGATGCAAATGTTGACAAATGGCGTGACAAGCTTGAGGACACTGACCAAATAGGTAGTCCTTGCAATGTTTCAAGCATTCCTTCACACATATGATATAACCGACGTCGGAATCTTGATGAGTTTCGCGTGCCGGTGTTGCATCTGCGATACAGATCATTAAAACCATCACCATTGAAACTACTAGTTTCATTTTTAGCCCCATCATATTGTTTTTTTTTTTCCTTGATAATTTATTTATTTTTTGTTAAATGTATATTTTGTGTTTGGGTTTGCAATGATTTATGGACTATTTATAGTGTCAAAGATTCTTCAAAGAAACGAGCTTTGGCCATCATTTTGATTTCATTGTGTAATTAATTTAATTTCAGTTATCAAATTATCTGATCTGATTCTTAAATGTGTTGAATATCAACAAATGGATTCTAGCATATTTAGTAAGTTTATGAGGTGTTTGATGCATGTACCAAGATTTATTTAGTAATATATTTTAATAGTTATATAAGTCAACATTTCACAAGTAATTATGTAATGGATTATTAACATGTTTTCAGGATTTTTCTTGAAGTTTATATGATTCCTATTTTTCGGTCAACATTAACTATATATGATTATTTGTAACAGGAGGGAAGGAATTAATCACATGAATCATATTGTGGTCACTATTTGACTTTGACTTTGTTGTGTTACCAAAAAAAAAGTTACTATTAAAATACATATTTTAATTAAAAAAATACATAAAAAATTTTGGAACGTTTCAAACAATGAATATTTTGATTTATATATGAGATTTTAATACAAAGAGGTAGTAAATGTTTTTCTGAGTTATTATACAAAAATGATGATTCGAATGATGTATGCACATTAGGTTTGATAGTTTGTACATCACCCCATTGTATAACTATTTCCTCATTAAATAATGGACAAATTACGGCCAACCTCCTAAGATATGATCAAATTATGAAGAAAAAAACCCTCTTGTTTGGATAATTACAGCCACCCCTCTTTTTAAATATTTTCACATAAAATTTATATAATTCGATTATTTACCGAACCAAGTCGTATATCTAGTTTAGTAAACGGTATGAAATGTTGGCGTACCGAAATTTCGGTTCGGTACATTTATAAATTTACCTCTGGAGGGGTCTTTTCGTGAAATAATACATAATTAAAAGGGTGGCTATAATTACTCAAATAGGAGGGGAGGTTTCGTAATTTGACCATACTCAAAAGGTGGCCTTAATTTCCCCTTAAATAATACACTAGAGGTTTTAGCTCGTATGTCCCTTTTGAGTAGTTTCATATACGGTTCGGTCTCGAGTACATACTTTAGACATTGCACTCTCCTCTATTAATTCGCTTACAATTTGCTCTCAACCTACTCTGAAACATTTGAAAACCCGAAAAAAAAGGGGAATCTTTTTTGATTTTTGGAAAGCTAAGAAATATACGAATAGTATAACAAAATTATACTATATTTAATGGTGTTATCTACAATACACAACGTCACATGAAAAATGTAGAAGAAAAAAATTAATGAGCAGAAAAATCAACAAAAACACTAACATCCGAAACTCGAAAAGTCCAATAACAAAATTCGTCGTGCTTAAATAACATCACTTGGCAGAAAGACTAGCAACCGAAACCCTGAGATACGAAACTCAAATTAAAAATTCAAGCAGAATACCTTAAAAAAAATGAACTGTATATCCTGAATGGATCACAAGCCACAACGAAAACAACCGTAGCAGATAAAGCTTTTAAAAACCTTACCATGAGAGAATTCATATACAGCTGGAACCGTCTGTCTCGAGTTGACTCAGTGACGTGGTGTAAGCACTGACAAATCAGCAAAGGGGAAGGAAATAAATAACGATCCGTTCGTTGAAAAACCGTACGATGCGGATGCACAATGATCAAATAAATATAACAAGAAAAAACTACTGTAACTTGAATTTTCTACTTTAGGAGAAAGGTAAGTAGAATCCACTAATTCCAGAAAATGATTCGATATCATCTCTGGATCCTAAATATCTATGTATGTTATATCTGAGAAGATGCAGTAGAAGAAATAGATGAATATAAAAAGTACGGCCAATAACACAAAAAATCGGGAGTCAATGCAGCAACTAAAAAGAAAATCATTTAATCACCAGCAAAAATAAAAACTAGGAATATTTCACACAGGCCCAACCAATTGCTTTTAGGCTGACGGTTTTCCTTCATTATTCGTACCCCACTCTTCATCAGCCTCATTACCGTTCACGAGTACAGCACCATCCGTTGAGTCAGCATCTACCACAACACCCTCTTCTTGGCCCTCTACTTGGTCCTCGATTTCCATCTCTTCTTCTTCATCACCATTTTGTTCTGCATCCTGGAAAAGAAAATTGAAAAAGAAAAAAAAAACAATTTATATAATGTAATACGTGATGCAACATTTTGCAGGTTCAACTTTCCACATATGGCAACTCTTTCTTAAATAGTGAAAGGGTAAAAGACTTTGTTTTATTAACAATGTGTATCAATGTAGAGGTGGTGGTTCTGTCACATATATAATACGAGTATTAAATGAAAAGGAAAAAGAGCCCAGCAATTGAAAATAAATTGACATGTACCTCATAATCCAAGACTCCATTTTCCGATGGTTCATCTTCATCCATTTGCATGTTTCTAAAAGCTTCTATAAGACTTGCAGTTGATCTGTCAGCATGTTGCATATATTCGGCTGCAGGAGGATATTTTCCCCTAGAATAAAATGGGAAACAAATCAGTGTATTACTACCACAATTCATGAAAACATGTGTGAAGCCCATACGACGCTGCCTGAGAAATAGAGATTGTGGAAACATGGAAATCGAAAAACGTTTGTAATAGACAGCATAGCTAACTTGAACTGAGTTTAAATTGGTTCTACTATACTCAAACATGAATAATTGCAGGATAAAATGATACGCCTAATACTCGAGGTTTACTTTTATACATGAAGTGGTTGGTCAAATAATAAAGGTTCAGCCAAATTAAAGCAGTGTAAATGTACCTTGTTTCGGCAGCTTTAGTTTCAACGGCAAGAGCAACTTGCCAATCCTCAAACAAATTAGGATATTCCTCCGGGTCAGCAAGAGATTCTGCAGCTTTCTGATTAATCTGTAGATCATAATGGAGCCAGATCAAATTACGACAGAATTCCCCAACAACTCTACTAGTTTCAACCTTAGGTTTCTTTGGCTTCAAGGAAATGCATTAGAATATTATTAAATTTTAACTGCCGCAATTTAAGATGACAGAATGAGTGTGACCTTATTGAGGTCCTTTCTCCAAAGAGCGGCGATTTCTGACACCTTACTTGGGAGGTAAGACCGAGCCATCAATGCAGCTTCAGGTATCCGATTGCTGCAAAGAACTCACATTTTGTAAGAGTCCAATAACTAATTGGTAGACAAATCAAATAAAAAAAAAAAAAAACTGTCACCTGTCAACCAACAGCTGTAGGCAGTCCTCCAATTTACCCAGCATAAATAAACAAAGGAATGCTACATTGTTTTTCCCATGCTCTTTGGCAAGAGATGCAAGTTCAGTAATTCCTTCAGCATCGCCTAACGAAGAATAGAGTAGCAGCAAACCACTTAGGTCATTTGCTTGCTTCAAGCACTCCTCTGTCATGTCCAACTGAACGAGTACCAGACATGGATCAGTATACGAATACATCTATCAAGTCATAGAAAGATAAGCAACTGACACGGTATATTAATATGACCTCTAGGCTCTTGGCCATGATACATTAAACATTTCGGAAGAAAATTAATTGTTATTATAAGATATTCAGAGAGGGAGGGGAATATCTTTTTTTGTGGGTGAAAGACAACAACCACTGTATCAACCAAAAAGATGTTTGAGTAAACTAACTGCAGTTGAGTTTAGAGCATGATGGCCAAGGTAATACCTTTCCAGTAGACATAGCTAACTCCCCCAATTGCTTCCACTTAGACTCACTCTGTGCTACTGTGGCAATTTCCTGTGGAAAATATAAAAAAAGCACAGATTTGAGTAAGGGAGCTGGAAAAATACATTTAAAAGATCCGGCCGCTAGAAAACAAAATCAAAGGGCTCCAGCAAAGAACTTTTTTAGTATGAATATTAAACAAATCAAATGGTTTACCTTTGCGATGTCTAGTTTGCCTAGCTGTATGGCTAACTCAAATCTGTAGTCAGGGTCTGTAGCAACTTCCAGTGCATCTTCTATCATACCTCGTGACTCCAAGAAATGAGCCACACTGTATCCACATCATCAATTTTTTTATATAATTATGCTAAAAGAATTAATTCCAGATATATATGCCTTAGAATCTGGTAGAATTAGAAATTTCAAAGAGACGGGGAGGCGGGCAAGGGAAGAAAAACAATATATATCAAGCAAAATAGCTCCGGAGATTAACTTAATCAGTAGTGGATAAAGAGGTTAAAAATGTCAAAGAACCTGTTAAGATGTTCCTTTGGAATCGATGGTAAAACCTCATTTGCCCTTTCCAGATCACCACGCATTACAAGAGTCTTGTACTCAATCAAGCTGAGTAGCAAAGTATACCCTATGACACTGCATGACAGATGCAAAGACACGTATGAGAAATTGCAAACGAAACAAGGAGTACCTCTTTCTCTTGCATCAAGAGGAATGGCGCCACATCACCTATATTTGATTTATTTTAAAGATGATATTGACTCCCTACATAAAGTAAAAGTACATAAAAACAGTCATTACATCTAACAGCTAGCATAATGACTCACTTAAATTCTTTGTCGATGAGATAAACGCGACTTTGACCAGCAAGATATCCAAGCAAGTACATGGGTCGGTCTAAATGAAACATTGTTGTCACCTAACACAGCACATAAAGAAACATTGCTTTCTCATTCTGGAAGGAATAATTGAAGAGTAAAGATTGCAGAAGTAAATATGGATCACTAAACCATACCTCACCACCGACGCAGTAATTGAGCCTCCAGGAAGAGTTATTGTAAATGAAACAATCCCCAACCCAAAGCCCAGTTCTTACTCGTTCATTAATTTCATAAAGAAGCTCAAACGCATCTTCCACGCCTTGTTCATCTACTGATTTACCACTGTCTAGATGAGCTGAAACTACATCACGCTGCAACATGAAGGCCAAAACCCGTCACTAAAACTTCTCAGAAAATGATGTGCTTGCAAATAAAAAGGAAATCAATATTAATGCAATCCTTACATTATACTTAAGTATGTAGAATGATGTATCACTGGTAACGGCCACCAAATCACCACCGTCAGCCCAGTAAAGATTCTGGAATATATCGCCCAGAAACAGACAAAAGCACAATGAGAACCTATATTGCCACAACAGTAACATGCAGTGATATCTTAGGCTGTAAATGTCCTTACTTTAACATTGACATCGATGCGCCGTATCAACCTGCATTCAGCCCAATCATAGAAGCAAATGAAATCATTTGAGCACATGGCCAATAAAGTTCCCCCATAAATATGTTCAGCAGAAAATGT
The DNA here is from genome assembly GCF_000504015.1 of Erythranthe guttata. The sequence goes on from NW_012194777.1 coordinate 1,307,813, forward strand.
AGGTCGAATGCTTTTCTTCTCCTGTAAAAAAGGAAAAAAGAAAAAGAATCATCATAATTGTTAACCCCACTGATGAGCTAAGAAAAATAACTTATTATGCACAACTACTAGTAACAAGGTACAATGGCGAATGGTCTACATTTATTTACAATTTTTTACTAAATAAAAAGAGCCAAACATGAACGGTGAATAAGTCATTTCAGTACCAACTGTCATGATGGGTGGGTGTCATTTCACATGAGGTGCTAAAATAAAAATTGAACAGGAAAGACCACAAACAGGCACAAAGGGAGCCAAAAATATCCAAGAAATCTTATAGTTGAAAATTTAAATCTCAATGCAATAGGGAAGATAGCAACGTAAATATATAGGATGTGTGAAAAGTGAAAACTAACCAGAAAATTTTTACTAAAGATTTTAATTTTTGATGTACTTTCTCTAACAGCATATTCTCCTTCCGTTGACCAAACAAATTCCAAAGCTGAGCCAAATGATCTGTTTCTCCATGCCAAGGCTGTGTATGTGATGTACTCACCATCTCCGCATACAACAATAAACCTACCATTAGGGTTATGCTTTAAGCTCTGCCAGAAGAAAAAAATTAAGTCAAAACTATGCCAATATAGATGATAAACAATTAGTGGTGTCCTGGTGTGTAAATTAATCTTTCAACAATGATGTCAAGAAAATGATCAAAGATAGACAACTTCCTAAATCATTATTTTCATTTGATATATTCAAGCATAAAGAAAATGTAACTTCTTCAATAACAAAATTTATTCAAAAAGCTTCAAAGCACAAGAAAAGGAAAAATAAAAGAATCTTTATCCTTCAAACGAGGGGCTTACAAAAATCTCTCTGTGTGTTTTCTTATATAACATCATAGAACAGTAACATTCGAGTAAAAAAATCATTCAACAATCTAAAATTAATTGGAATTACAATTTAAAAACCAAAAGCGAAACATTCAGTAATTTAAAATTAATTGGAATTACAATTTAAAACTCAAAAGGAAAACATAGTATTTCAGACCCATTAGGACTTGTTGCCATGGATGAGAAACAAGCATCATAGTCAACAGAATAAAGACTTTCAAGTGTAACTATCAGATATCAAACAAATGAGGAAGACAAAGCTTTAAAGATTAATATCCATCATTCATCCTCAAATGACATCAAGCAAACAACATTGAGCATTGATAACTTAATCACAAATACTAGCATAATAGGCGAAAGGAAAAAAATGGATGAATGAGTAAAATGTTTATGCAATGAGGTTATGTATACATGGACACATATGAAGAGAAACCACATGGAGAGACATGAACTCCCAATATTGCAATACCATTCAAAGATATTGGTATAACATGTGGGTCTTACAACTAAGGAAAAATCACCTGTGGGTAAAGGTCACAAGTTCCCAACTCCTTTACTGCCAAAGGCAATCGCTCTCCATCAGCAACCTGAGAAAATTTAATTTCAGAGCAGCAACTCACCTATCTATTGGTTTATTAAGTTCAAAAAAATCGTCACCTCATAATCTGCTCCTACGCTCTTGATGTTGACAGTCTGAATTTCATTATGCTTGGCCCAAATGATTTTCCCACTGTTATCCATACTAGCAACAGGTACCTCCCGACCAAGCTTTACCATGATGGTTCCTTCATCATAACCGATTACAACCCTGAACATGGAGTTGATCAGATTTAGGCACTTCTCAAAGTAAAAAAGAAACCAAGTCAAGATTACTTATAAGTGCTCTATAGAGTTCTCTAGGTTCCGAAAATTGTTAACCTCAAACGGGTGATTGCTTGAATAAAACATGTAACCAATTTTTTTAACATTCAGATTTAACTGTTAATAACGTTTACTTACTGCAACTTTTTTTTCTCAAAAACAAGTAGTGATTTAAATTATATAACAATGTGGAAGTTATGGTTTTCAGACACCTATAAATGCCAGCATGGATAACCAATACCTCAGTTCAAATAGATAAAATAATTCTCAACCAGCAAAATCCAATCAGTTCACTGAAACTTACCGTCTAGAACCTTTTATGTAGCCAACTGCCCAAACTCTTTCAAGACCATAATTCAATGTGTTTTCAAGTCTGCAAGATCACAAAAATGGTGAAAAAATCTTATGTTTAGAGGACCAATAGAAGTAAATTATATTGCAAGAAAGCTGAATAGAACAAAACAACACAAACAAAAATTTAATCCCTAATTACGGTTAAAGTGGTAAAGGTGAAAATATATTGTGTGAAGGTGGTTTACAAACTACGAAGATATTTTTGAAGTAAATGTGCTTATTTTTAGGCATTTTAACGTAGGTACCCCGGGATATAGAAGAAATTATGACTTTATCTACTTTAACATATCAAAATTTAAGATAACTTGGCACGAGCTATTCTGAATTCCTGACTTTTGAAATTTAAAGTAAAAAATTCAACAATTGTTATTTGAGAAGTCGATTCCTGCTAAAAGAACAGTACCTAAAAGATGTAACGGTCTAATAACAATTCTAAAAATTAAACACGACATTCGAGTAAGTCAATTTCAACTCGCAGTGAGACAGGAATCATAAATAGGACAAGTGTAATCCAAATATTAAGTCATCTTGTAAGCAAAACTCACCTATAAGTGGTGGAATGCCAAATGCGGACTGTGCCATCCTCAGAACCTGTTATTATGATGGGAAGTTCAGGATGGAAGCAGACTGCAGAAACATTGTGTGTATGGCCTTCTAATGTCTGGACACAGCTCTTTGTCTGGTAATCCCACACCTGTTTATGAGTTTTATAAACATTTTAGATTTTGCTCGAATAACTCGATCCCACCATCTAAGTAGAACCAGGAACAAACCTTAGCAGTGTGATCATCAGAACCAGTGATTAAGTACGGTTTATCACCACCCGTGAAATAATCTACACAATTGACTCCTTTTAAATGGGCATCCAGTGTAAAGTTTGGGTCTGGGGAGCCCAGATTCCAGATCTATAAAAGCAACATTATAAGCTTAAAATGCTATGGCAAGATAACCAAAAACCCAATTAAAAAAAAATTAACCAATGAGCAACTGCACTAGTACCTTAATAGTGCGATCGAGAGATGCACTGGCAAAAGTATTGGTGTCTTTTGGATTGAAAGTCACTTGCATCACATAATGAGAATGACCCTCAAATATTTGAGTGCATAACCACCCTTTTTCCCAGTCCCAGAGCTTGATTAGCATGTCGTCGGAGGATGACAGCACGTATGGAAGAGTGGGATGAACAGCCACGCACCTAATATAATCTGTATGAGCCTCAAACACTTTGACCTTATCCATTGTGTTGTAATTGTATACACGAATGAACATGTCATCAGCACCAGCCACAACCCACTGCTTTCGTGCAATGAACTTTGCAGATCTAACTGTGAGATCAAGTGGTCGGAATTAGTATAAACATGCTCTTCAAACAAATAAAAGTTGTCAGTGAAGCATTTCTTCACCAACCAAATGAATATAAACTATTATTCTAATAGTGCACCTGGTAGTTCTGTAACCTCAAAAGATTTAACCATTGTCTGCAGAATCAGAAACCAAGTTTTAAAACATAATTTAGCATATAAAAGATAATAAAAAAGAACTAGATGTTAGTAAGATAAAAGTGCAAAATAACTACACATCCCGTACCAAATCCGTATGATTGTTATAATACAGACTGTTTTCACTGTAATATAAAGTAGGGGTAAAATATTGTTTTCAAATCAAGATCTGGCCTTAGAGGAACTATCCTCTTAAAGTAGCAAACTAGTAAATTCATGTATTAGTTTGTGGTTCAAATCTATCATACAAGCAGCTTCCACAAAGAGTAAATAGAAACGGAATTATGTTTTGAAAGTATAACAACGCAGTACAACTACCAGCTTGTAATATTATGTTCGTACAACTAAGCAGCTATTTTGTAGGGGAGCTAAACAACTGGTTCTTTCCAATAAGTTTCGCATCAAAGAACTTCCGAAAACGTAGACAGAACATGTATCCAAATTGGATCTTGATAACTAAACGATTGACAAAATCTAGATATAACTAAAAACAAATTTGAAAATTCTAGATGATGACAGACTGACAGTAGCATTAACCTCATTATTAAGAGATGCTTTTAAAATTAATTGTTTCCTTAAATGAGGCAGTCATGTCCTTTTAACATCCCGAATCTTAACCTATCTAAGTATACATACAAAGGCCAATCAGCTAATCATGAAATTATCAACGAGGCAATGCTCCATGATGAAATAATCGTGCAGCTGAATTTTGCTTACCTGAGTTTGGTAGTTCCAAATACAAACAGTCCCTGAGTACAAACTTGCCAATATCCTGTGAAAGTAGAATCCAATATGGAATCAGATGTCGAGATAATCAAACCATAGATGTACCAAAACTCAGGACATGATTAGCAACGTAAATAAAAGAATATAAAGCTTGCAACTATTGATCTCTTCAAATAACTCCATGAAATGCCGGAAATAATCAACAAACAAATGGTGTTCCCTCCGTAAATAACTTAAAATTTCGACTAGGAATCATTTCAAAATTGATAATTAAAGAATGCCGGACAACTACTTCAACGTAATAACTGATCAGATAAGAAACATGCCATGGCTCTGTCGGATGTAGATCCACCGATTTTACTCTTTCCGAGCGTTGTGCAAGTTTTCTCTGATGCAATAAACAAAAAAGTCAGTGCAAAACAATCGCTATCTCTCTCTCTCCCACACACACACTCACACACAAAAACAAAAGGAAAATCCTGAACATGATTCTCAATTGAAATGATTTCAGTACCTTAATTTCCAGTCTAAGCGGCTGCACCACAATTCCCAAAAAAAAAAAGAGATTCAGTTAGTGAGCAAAAACAGCAGCTACAGATCTCAAAAAACAGGCATCAAATCCAGACGAATTACAACTCTACCACCCAAGCTTCATCAATCGCAATGTCGAATCCCCTCCCCATTCCACCACCAAAAAAAATCCCCGAAAACACGTAATTCGAACCAATTCAAAACAAATACCAGATCCAAAACGCAACACGAAATGCGAAAACAATCCAACACCGACAGAAGCAAATAAAACTCACCATTTTAACAGATTCGGTGTTTGCAGCAGAGATACCGAGTGCAGGATCTACGAAGATGGAATTGAGTGAAGAAACACGCAATCTGATGGTTGGATCAAGAGAGAGAAAGTGCGCGTATTATATTATGTAAATCTAGAGAGAGAAAGTAGAGGTTTTGCGCTCATATAATCAGCGAGAGTGTCTAAAAATTCATCAAAGGCTGGAAGAGATGAAGGTTATTTCGTTTTTTGTATTTTCGTTTTTTTTAATTCTTTTATTTTATTTATACTTTTCCTTTTCTGTATGGGGACAACTATTTTGAATACTAACTTTTGCTTAGTTGAATACCAAAAAAATAGAAATTAAATAATTAATTGTAAATTACTTTAATACCCTTAATGAAAATTAAAACCAAATAATATTACAAATACTATTTTTCTTTCTTAAAAACCAAATAATCAAAAACCTAAAAAAAACATTTCCCTCCTCACTCCCAAACCCCTCACCTCCTCCACCTCCTTCTTCTCCCTCCCCAAAAACCCTCCTAAAAAACCCCAAAACAAAAGAAATCAAAACCTTACACAACTTGCAAAATGGCCTCAAATGACAATAGAATGGTAGTTTACGAGCAAGGAGAACCCATTCAGGTATGTATTCATGTATTTTTTGAGCTAAAACATCGATTTTGAAATTTTTTTTTTTTTAAAGCTCGCCATGTATTTTCGACACATACAGGTCGAAAATACACCTATTTTTCGACATGTATGTGTCGAAAATACCCTTAGATTTCGACGCCCAAGTGTCGAATTATGATGCAATTTTCGACACTAAAGTGTCGAAAATTACCCAAAATTTCGACACTTAAGTGTCGAAAATTGCATCATAATTCGACACTTAAGTGTCGATTTGGTTCCTGTTGCAAATTTACTTGTCTTATATTTTCGACACTTTTGTGTAGATCGATTGCACCCATTCATTTACCACGTCAGAAAAATTCCCAACAAAAGAAGCTTTAATGGCATGGGTTCGTGAAGTATGTAAAAGAATTGGAATGGTGTTAATGATTGGGGGTTCGAGTGACGGGGATAGAGGACGTAGGACACCGTATGTGATTGTTCGTTGTGAGCGTGGGGGCCATTATGTTGGCAAGAAGGTACCAGGTGAAGATGATCAAAGACCGGGAAAAAGGAGCACCGGTTCAAAGAAATGCAATTGTCCGTTTAAATTGAAGGGGACAAGGGAACACAAGGATGATGAAAAGGCTGAGTGGAAATTGGATGTTAGTTGTGGTATTCACAACCACAACTTATTCGAAAACTTGCACGGACACTCTTATGCCGGAAGATTATCAAAGGAGGATGTTTCCTTTGTTCACACTATGAAGAAAGCAATGGTGAAACCAAGGGCAATTCTAAGAGCATTGAAGCAAAAGGACCCGTCTAATGTAACTGGTATGAAGACAGTTTACAATACTATCTCTAAGTTAAATTTCAGTGAATTGGATGGGAGATCTCAATTGCAATCATTGTTTGTCAAGTTGAAAGAAGATGAATACCTCTCGTACCATAGATCGAACGAGTTGAATGCGATTACCGACTTGTTTTGGATCCACCCGAAATGCATTAAGTTGGCACAGTCGTATCCGTACGTATTCGTCATCGATTGCACGTACAAGACCAATCGTTACGGACTCCCATTTCTTGAGATTGTGGGTTTTACTTGTACCAACAAGACGTTCTCAATTGCCTTTGCTTACTTGGACCACGAAAAGACGGAAAATTTTGAATGGGCGTTGCGTTGTTTGAAGGAGGCCATGACCAGTTGTCCTCGGCCTAATTGTATTGTAACAGATCGAGATTTGGGTTTAATGAAAGCAGTGGCCAATGTGTATCCATCGAGTCATCACTTGCTGTGTCGGTGGCATGTGAACAAGAATATAGTGGCCAATTGTAAGAAATTGTTCCCAAAGGACATCACCAAATGGAAGCAATTTCAGTCGAGTTTTTCGGCTCTTATTGAAAGAAATACCATAGAGGAGTTCAATGAGGATTGGGAGGATTTGAAAAGAACATTCATTGGTTATCTCCCGGCTATAGAGTATCTAGCTAATTCATGGTTGGATCCGTACAAGGAGAGACTTGTATCGGTGTGGACAAATAAGTATACTCATTTTGGAACGTACACTTCTAATAGGGTGGAGGGGGCACACGGACGAATGAAAAGGGATGTGCGTAATTCAACTGGCACATTTGTGGATTTGTATACGAAAGTCCACAATCAAATTGTCGAACAACACAATGACATCAAGGCTTCCTTTGAAGTAAGTAAAAATACTTACGAGCACACTTTCAAAACGTTGATATACAATGAGCTTCGTGGAAGTATCTCAAAATATGCTCTGCAACTACTCAAAGTTGAGGTGGACAATGCGAAACTATTGCAACCGAGCGATATGGGTTGTAGTTGCGCCATTCGAACAACCCACAGTCTACCATGTCGCCATGAACTTCATGAGTATGTTGTTGTGAACAAATGTCCTATCCCACTTGAGTTAATAGGCTCGTATTGGAAACACATGAGTATGGAGCCCGTCGCGACCACAGGCCAAGTCATCCTACCAACCATCGACGAAGAATTATCGGAATACCAGAAGCTCTTTGAATGTGCCGATCTCGATGCAAAAACTCGATTGCGCAACCATTTGAGACATTTTACCCACCCAGAGAAGACTAACCTTACGGAGCCAAGTGAAAAAGTTGTTAGCAAAGGTCGACCGGCAAAAAGTAGGAAAGACAAATCAAGCACTCGGGACAAATCACATTTTGAGTATGTGGAGCCAAAGAAAAAAAAATCGAAGCAAGCTAGTTGTTCTCCAAAGGTAAATGTCGCTACTATCGTCTCATTTCATTGAAGTTGTATTTTATAATTGTGCTGAGTAGTAATGAAATGTAATATACTGCAGCTTATACCTGTACTGATGAGATTACGAGGGCATTCGAATGATTCTTTCAACACTATACCAACTCAAGAGTCAGGAAAAAGCACTATACCGACACAAGAGTCGGTCAAACCATTATTTGAAGATGCAGATGTGGGATTGCCACCAGGTTTGATCGGCAAGAATAAGTACATTGACACGATCCATCCACGATTTCGTATGCACGTTCGAGAAATCATCAATGTCGGTTCAGATGGACACTGTGGATTTCGGGCAGTTGCCTCTATGATGGGATTTGGAGAAGATGAATGGGGTCGAGTGCGAGATGACATGCTACGGGAGTTGACTTCTAATTTTTCCACTTACACGACCATGCACCGTGGCGAAGAAACCGTTAGAAGCATGCAAGCTATTGTGAGTAACTGGGATGTTCCTGCAACTCGTGATCATTGGATGTCTTTGCCAAATATGGGTCATGTAATTGCTTCAACATACAATATTGTGCTTGTCTACTTATCCAAGTATCAGTGTCTCACGTTCCTTCCCCTATCGAGCGATCCAAAGCTTTTCAGCGAGAGGCAAGAGCACGGTATGGCATTCGTCGACAACTGTCACTTCGTGCATGTTGTATTGAACAAGAATTGTCCAATACCTCCTATCGCCGATTATTGGTACCGGTGTCATGATCCTAAAGCTGATGGTTGGAAGCCTGCAGAAATGGATGGTCGGATTACAGCATTTCGAGAATTAATAGGTCAAAATGTTGCCACGCGAGAGAGTTTCGAGATTATTACTATATCAGACAATGGTGATAGTTCTCCCAACATAAATATGTAAAGTTACTGGTGATACATTCAATGTTATTAAGTGTTGCAGTTTTATTTGAAAAAACTATGTTTTTTTTTTTAAACCCCAAATATATTGCAATGTAACATAAAAAACACATGTAAGTATTTTTGGACAAAAAAAAAATAAATTTGCAATTTTTTCAAAAATAAAAAAAATGTATACAGCTCAAATTCGACAGCTAGCTGTCGAATTACACACAGTAATTCGACAGCTAGCTGTCGAATTTGAGCTGTTTACAATTTTTTTTTTTTTTGCAATGTAAGATAAAAAACATATTCTAAGTGTTTTTGGACAAAAAAAAATTAAAAATTATCAAAAATATTTTCATTTAAAACAGCCAAAATCCATATAAAACTAAATTAAAAAACAAGTAAAACAAATAAAATCTATCAAACAACATCCATCTAAAAAAATACAAGACTAATCCTGTGTTTTTTTCTTCCTACTAAACACGTGTTTCACAACCGCCTGTGGGGCATCGGACGAGCTCGATGGCGGTGGAAGTGGCCCTATCGAGCTACCTGGAGGTGGTGGTGGTGGGGCATCCGACGACCTCGAAGGAGGTGGAAGTGGGGCATCCGGCTCGATCAATCTGACAATATCATTTAGGGTCCCCCACATGACCGTATGAGCGTCGGATGGCGCAAGTCCCCGCACCTCGCTAAGTGTACCCTTCACCAACTCCAAAATTTGTGAAAGTTGGACCTCCTTATCGGTACCACCCTCTGGACGAGCTTCATGGGGTCGAGGTCGATCCGCCTGGGGTCGAGGAGGATGGGCTCCATGCCTACTCAGTTGTAACATGCATCTGGGTCGGAACCAATTCATGTAGTCCGGCGAAGTGTCCGCCTCCCCGAGTTCAATTTCAACGGACCTCGACTCCTCGTCCAGACAATACTCCTCCCACCGATCAGAGAATCGTTCGCCGTACGCAACGAAAATTGAGTTCTGGACCGGTCGACCTTTGCTAACTAGAGCTTTGTACATATCTTTTGACATGTATGCACGACCTGGAATGATTTGCACCCGGTTGAACTGCCTCAACACTCTGTCCGGATGATATGCCTCGAAGTGGTCCATGCAACATATCATCCCACTAAACCAAGCAGAATCTGGCATCGGGAAACGATCACGAATAGCCGTATACGGTGACCATATAACCTATTAAAATAAATAAAAAATTAGATGTAAAAACCTACTTAAGTAGTAATAACAAATTATTAAAGTGGTATGTTACCTGATCGGGGATCAAATCATCTAATCGAGATCGCAGGTACGACGCTCGTTCAGGCGTTGAAGTAGTCTTTGACTGAGGCTCCCATCGGCTCGCTAATGGCCCCTCGAATTCCGTCTTCAATGTGCCACCCCCCAAATACGGAAAGTGCTCGTAAATCCATGACTGAAAGAGCGTCAGCCAGCCAGCCATCGAGTTCGTTGATTTTTGTGAGGCTGAGGAAAGCTCATCGTACAACCGGCAAAGACATGCAGTGCCCCAAGCATACTCGCCGATCCGATCCAAATCAGATACAAGATTTAGGTACTCAACGCTTACCATATTGCCTGTCTTGTCGCACAGTATAGTACACCCGAGCAAAAATAACAAATACGCCCGAATGGCGTACGTCCTCTTCTCCGCACTATCTCTCATGGTCACTTTGCTAAATTTAGCCTTCAACCATTCCAACTTGACCGCTTTCTTCTTGTTTACATCGTCCGGGTACTCACCTAGCAACTGGAACATCAAAGTACTGGGAATGGTTTTGGAATCACGGACCAAACGCTCGCAGGATACGGTACGCCCAACAACTGGCAAACCGACCAACGAACTCACATCGTCAAGTGTGATGGTCATCTCTCCAACAGGTAAGTGAAATGTGTTGGTAGCTGGCTGCCATCTCTCTACGAAGGCTCTAAGTAGATGGCCGTCCACAGTGTTGTACGATGCCTGTACAACTGACATTAAACCACATCTTTGTACTACCTCTTTAATAAACGGCGCCGGCTCCCAACCTTTCAAAGTTGTTGTGTGATTTCGTATTCGAAATTCTGAGCCGCGCTCCGAACGATCTGGCCCTCCGTTCACAATATGATAAGCAATGTGCTTATCAAATTTTGTGTACAATTCCGGTATCTCGGGACCTAGGACCGGTTCATTGCTCGAATCACCAACTTGTACAGTCGAATGTAGAGCCGGCACCGGATTCGTTGACGAAGAACCCTCTCCAGACTTCTTCTTGGTCGTGGTCTTTTTCTTGGTCGTGACTGCTATGCCCTTGCCTTTATTGAATAACAGATGGTGCTGTAGAGGGCAGTGCCAGTCGG
>NW_012194777.1:1319223-1357803 GCF_000504015.1 Erythranthe guttata
GATTGCAAATTCGACAGAAACCTGTCGAAATGCGGCTCAATTCTCGACAGTTAACTGTCGAAAATTAACAAAATCCAAACTCAACATTTTCACCATTTTCGACATCTACATGTCGATTTTGGATGAATTTTCGACAACAACCTGTCGAAAATTCATCGAAATTCGACATGTACAGGTCGAAAATGGAGAACGAAGAACCGACCCACGAATCTCAAATCAATGCTCAAATCGACTGAAATCAGATGCACCCATTACTAATTAACGATCATTCTAACCTAAAACAACCAAATCCTAATTACCCATATCAAACATTCAAATCTTAAATAAATATTAAAGAAAAAAAAAATCGAAACAACTATAACTTACTATTCGAAGACGACGACGGCGGCGGCTTTGGGCGACGTTGGGCGGCGTGGGCGGCGTTAGGCGGTGTTTGGCGTCGGCGTCCGGCGGCGGCGATGGTTGGAGCGGCGGCGGCGGCGTCGGGCGGCGTGGACGGAGGGAGGTTGACGGAGGGAGTTTTTTGTGTTTGATTTTTTTTTTCTTTTTTTTTTTTTTTATTTGGTTTTCAAATAGGTAATTTCAAAGAAAAATTAATGTAATTAGTATTTTGTATGAAAGGGTATTTTTGTACTTTTATTTTTATTTTGGTATTAAAGTAAGAAAAAACTTAAAAATATATACTCAATTGTGGTTTTCAACTAGGTAGTATTCAACTAAGCAAAAGTTAGTATTCAAAATAGTTGCCCCCTTTCTGTATTTTTAGTCCTATTTATAAGAGAGGGTTTCCGTTTTTGTAATAAATTAATTATATATCAAATTAATAAGAGAGGATTCAAGTCAATGAAGTTGTCATATGATGAGGTTTTGGCCGTTGATGGGATTGACCAAGAGGATGGACGGTCAGGATTCGATTTAGTATGTCACCAATGGTTACTTAAGCATGTCAATCAAAGGGACTATTGCAATTCTTCATCGTGTTAGAAAATTCACAATGCTCGTTTTTTTGGAATTGGAAGAAAAAAAAAAAAAAAAAAAAAAAAAACCATCAAAATCGAAAATTTATTTTCATCGAGCTCGGAAAATTTATGAAATAACATTTTTTCCATGTTCATTACATATTGGTATTGATATTTGCTAGTATTATAAATATAGATTTCAATTGAAGAAAAAAAAATAGAATCTTCAAAAAGTAAATCGGGGTTGGAAATTGAAATCCAATATAAATTTCAATTCCGATCCAAAAAATCAGAAAAATCGAAAAATCCAATATTCTTTTTGTTTCGGGTTTCCTGACACTTGTACAGAAGTTACAGGCCCAGTCCTAGAATTTGGACTTGGGATACAAATAAGGCCCATATTTTCAAGTTACTATACGGCCTATTAATAATTTCATAGCCATCTTTTTTTTTCTTTTTTTCTTTTTGTTTTTGTATAAATGAATTTATAATGATTATATTTTCGTGTAACATAAATATTTGTTGTATATATGTATAAAATATACTATCTCACTAGGTAGGTGTGACCCATGCTTTCTACATACTCATAGGTTGTGACATAAATAATTTTGAATTGAAAAAAGTAAAAAAGGTCAAGGAAAATAAAATTATTTCGTTGTAAAACGGTAAATTTGTTAAATATTCATATATGGTACTTTATCTAAGCATTTTTCCTTGAACCAATCACATCTAATTAGTAAGAGAGTGTAATGTCATCTGGCTCAAATTTAAACATTTGTAGGCATATTTCATAACATATGGTTAGTTTATTGTAATTTATCTCTCGTGCGGTTTAAATGCACGAGAACAGAGTTTATGATATTTATCTGATCCAAAGCATTATGAGTGGCTATAAATTGTTAGTACTAACTTATAATTGGTACGAAATACTGCAACATACAACAGTACTGAAATGAATGGTTCAGATTCATTCTCATACAACCAAAGGAAGAGAAGATATAATTGTATGGGGCATTGGAGGAATTGCACTGCATGAGGAGAAGGTGGTTAGCTCATGACATGCGATCACAACCAACTGAGGGGACCACGTGGATTTCTTGAGGTTTTCCGAGCTGACTAAACCACCTCATGTGCATGGGAGGCAGAGCTCGTGTACATAAAGCTCCAAAGATGCTCTCTGAATCGGCCGACTATCACATATACAATACATACACGCACACGCTAGCCTTAAGAATTCGAGAGAAAATCTATGAGATTTTATAGAGCTATTGAGAGGTTCTTTGAGTGCGAGGCAAATTAGAGTTTGTGAGAGATTGATTCTTTGTAAGATCCTCATTATACAACCATTTGTATCGTAAATTGTAACCTCTGAGATTGTGATAGTGAATTGAAGTTGTGACTGCTTCGAGTGAATGCAAATTTGTTCAGGATCGAACCACTATTATTGTGTTTTATTCAATTTTATGTGCAGTTTTTTGTTCTTAGTTTGAGATTGAATCATTATTTAATTCACAACAAATACAATGTGAATGATTCAAACACAAAATAGAAATTGAAATTAAAGAAACAAACATAAATATAAGTTGTCCACATTTACCAACCGTCCAACCCCACTTACACCTTTATTGCCTAAAAAAAGATGGCTATTTTTCTTCCCTACACACAAACGTAATCTTTAATTTATATTTCATACGTTTCATAATTTCTAGATGTGTATTAGGGCCAACATTAGGCTGACCATCAATTTTTCTTGCACATGATCTCCATTAATTAGCACTCTATATATAATTATCACTTTCTTTCAATGGATGGGATTCATAAATAATCATTACAAGAAAATTAAAGAAAATTTGCCTACATAAGAGGTCTACTTGGTGGAGTGAATGTGATGTCCTAGACGGTACCGAGTTCAAGAATTTGTTGGGCTTAAATAATGGGGGTTCGAGGGAAGCACGCCCAAAATAAGAAAATATATTTCTTTTGTATAAAGTAGGACAAAACCAGAAAATACAAAAATGACAAAATCGCATTAATTTGGATTTTTGTGGGCTAATTAACTAATAAAAATTGGGTGACTAGTTTGAGTTCACCGCTTGCCAAAGAGTGGGGTTAGCTTCTGATTCCAGGTGAAGCTTGTCGCACAAGACTTTTACATTGAAATTTACACTTCTCGAGTAATTTGCATATTATTGCACGATAACGAAATTTATTTAGTGCAAATATACAATGCAGATTTCTTTTTTAATAGAAAAAAGGGTAATATATAGCTAGTGTTTCAATTCAATGGTTTATTAGCTATCTCTAAAGTTGACTTTGGCCTAATTAACTTTGTAAGCCTCAATGTTAATTACAAGATAACCATAATAACTAGTCACTAATTTGTTGCAATGATTAGTAATTAGCACTCCCACAAGCAATGTGGGCAAATCTCAGGATTGCCAATGAATAAGGAGTGGTATATTCCTGGAATAAACTTGTTCCACTACCATTTCTTTTTTATTTTATAAAATAAAAAATAAATAAAAAATGAAACAGCCAGAAGGTATATATGTATTTGCATATACATATAAGCATCAACTTTTTAGCAGCTTATAGCTTATATACCACTTTTGCATGTATTTGCTTTTTCACATGCATGCCATCAGCTTTTGATTGTGGGGAGGACTATATATTTGATATTAATGAAAATTAATTGACTGAAAATCGAATTAAACTACTTGAAGCTCGATTTTAACGATTAATATATATTTTTGTTCGATGATAAATTAAAGCTCGATAAATATGCAAACGAATATAAAGAAACGATAATTATAAGTCGAACATAATTTTGAGGAGTTTTAGTGAGGAAAACATTAATAAAATATAAGAGAATGCAATTTTACAATTTACATGCAACACATATATAGTACATTTATTATATATTATATATTATATACATATATATATAGAACTAGTTTTTTTTTTCTGCTGCAATAAAATACATTTTAACCAGGATCAAAATAGCTGTCAAAATTTGGACCTCAGAGAGTGGACAGGCTAACTATAGTTGCCGTAAAACAAGAACGAATAATCGCACGACAACATTTTCGACTTTCCGTGTTCTTCAACAAAAACCAAAAAGTATTTTTTTTTTCTACGCCGAATTTCTAGTTAAGTTTGGACCATCAATTGTGGGCACTCAATATACTTTCGATTTTCGGAGATTCTGAGACTGTTTTCCCAACTTGATGTTACGTATCTTTTAATTAGTTCTCATTCGTAAAAGCATCCACCACTCGCCGCGTATATATACATACATGTATATGTATGTATCGTT
This sequence comes from Erythranthe guttata, assembly GCF_000504015.1. The sequence goes on from NW_012194777.1 coordinate 1,323,499, forward strand.
GTCCAAAAAAATTTAATTTTTTTTGGTTAGCTGATTACAACGTAGATATATAGAACACGAGACGATATTTTTCTGCGTAGTGGCTTGTGATCAAGGGGAATAAATGAGAAAAATTAATATGAAGTGATTAATAATTAATTGATGGATTAGTATATTAATCATGCATTAATTAATTAATTCAAATGCATATAATTAAACCTAAAAATGAGTTCCAGGTACTGAACTTATTTTGATGCATCAGTTCTGAATGCTGTCTTCCCTTTATGAACCAAGAATATATCACTGACTTTATGCTGTGGCATATAATTGGTACATTCCATTTCAACCAAAAAATTAGGGTTTATAATATTAAATATCAAGAAATTAAAAGTAAAAAAGTTATATAATATATTTTATTAAAAATTAAAATAGCCCAGAAGTTTATTTTATTTTAACTTTTATCATTCCATCAAAATATTAATTATTTTCTTTTTTCATGAAAAATATTTATTTTTCATCCATTTTGTCATTCACATACCTGATAAGTGCTACCTATATCGAAACTCACAATTAAAATTATTGTCACATTTTCTTTTATGCAGTAAAAAACATACCCGATAAATTAATAACCTCGTTTTGAATTAAAAGAAATTATCGGGCGACATGTTAAATAGTATATGGTGAAATTAATATTTCTCTAAATTAATAGAATTTAATTGGTCTCATTATATTTGGATAGAATTTTTTGAGTGTTTTCAACTTGATAAATTTGTAAAAATAAAAACTCAATAGTTATCTGAAACTCACTGTATTATAATGATATTAACCGAACAGGAATAAAGTTATGTTTGAATTAGATGAGATTACTTGGGAGAAGGATTTCATATTCTATGAATTGATTTTAATTAAATTAAATGAACTTCAAATGATTATCTATAATTTTGAAATTCATTTAACTGCACGTTATTATTTGCAAATCTCGCAGAAAAAAATGAATTTACTGTGCCTTTCTTAAGAAAAGCTAACTAATTTTGATTTGATTCCCCAAATCAGGTTTTAAGTTTTAACTATTTAGCACGCACACGGAAACGGCGATTCAAAGAAAACGGAGAATGGATACGGGGGAATATCATATCTAAAAAATGGGACACTGGAGTTTGGAGAAAATGTGTATTAAAATTATAGGTATATTTATACATATATAAGCATTTATTTATAAATATATAAATTATTTTTCTATTTTGTCATACAAACATATTCAGAATAAATTTTTACTATCAATTATAGCAATTTGCAATTGATAATTAAATCACATAAATAATTTGGGAAATAACAAAAAAAAAAAAAATTGAAAAAAATGCTATTCAAACATCTTTCTAACTTTTAAAAAATTATAAAATGGTTCATAAATTGTTCGGTAAGTGTCCGACACACAGTCTTTAAATGTATTTCCCATCATTAATTTTATTGAAATCACCACTTGTTAAATTTAATGTGGATTGATTTTTTTTTCAAAATTGTTCACACAAAATCATCACAATTTTGTAAAAGTCACACAACATAAAATTAAAACCTTTGACCAATCTGGATTGATTATATATGTATGTAATTATGTGTAGATTTATAATAAAATATTATCCAATGTTTTTTTTTTCTTCATATATAATAGTAATTAATATCTCAGCCATTTAAACAAAATCAACAACATGCAAATAATGACGTCAGAAAATAAAATAAGTGACGTCATAATAGTTAATCCGCGAGATCCACATTAATCTCACTATGTATCTGATTGCATATCAATTATAATTTGGTTAAAAAGAAGTAATCAAAATATGTTAAGAATAAATAAATAATATTTATAATCTAATCCATATTTAATAAATGAATAAAATTAATTAGTAATTAGCACCGAAAAACAAGTCACCAACTGAAAGATGTCTGCTATAAAAACCTACGATTGTCAAAAAGAATTCAACCCAAATCCAACTCCTCAACACTGACTCGTAACGGAAAACCCTCTGATAATTATCTCCTCTCCGATAAATACGGATTGCCTGCAAATAAATAAATTCACACACATTTCACTCACTGTGTGAAGAAAATACCAAAAAAAAAAATTAATGGTTATAAATATTCCAGGTCCAGCGGCGGGAGGAGGAGGATCTGCATGTGGTGGGGCGGCCGCCGCCGCCGCGGTGGAAGTGCACAGAGTGTGCCTTCCGCCGCCGAGAACCACCGTGGAGAAACTCCGGCGCCGGCTGGCGGACATCTTCTTCCCCGACGACCCGCTTCATGGGTTCAAGGATCAGACCCGGTTCAGAAAGTTGGTAATCGGGCTGCAGTTTTTCTTCCCGATTTTTCAGTGGGGCCCGGATTATAGTTTTGAATTGTTGAAATCTGATGTTGTTTCTGGGGTTACAATTGCAAGCCTCGCAATTCCACAGGTATATATAAAATTATAAATAAATCAAGAACTTATAATCTTTTTGTGTATTTTCCTATTTTTTAATTTTTTTTTTTAATTTTTGATTTTGTTAAGGTTGTGTTTGGTTCAGTAAATTAAAAATTGGATTCTTGCTACATCACTTGCACACACACACACATACAAAAATGTGTTTTTTTTTTGTTGATTTTGAAAAAAAAATGCAATCTTTAATTAAATCAAGAAATGTGAAATCTTCAGTAACGTTTTCGTTTCTGGATCGAACAGGGGATTAGTTACGCGAAGCTGGCGAATTTACCGCCGATAATCGGGCTTTGTAAGTTTCAAGATCATCAAAACAAATCACAATTCTTGATTTTTTATTTCCCCTCATTTTAAAAATGCTTGATGATAAAATTAAATCACATATATGCAGACTCGAGTTTTGTACCGCCATTGATATATTCGGTGCTCGGGAGTTCGAGACACTTGGCGGTGGGTCCCGTCTCAATAGCTTCACTCGTAATGGGCACAATGCTCAGCGAAGCCGTTTCCTACACTAAAGAACCGGATCTTTACCTTAAACTGGCGTTTACAGCTACTTTCTTTGCCGGAATATTCCAAGCTTCTCTCGGTTTTTTAAGGTATTAAATAATTAATAATATATTCCATAACAATAATTATTTATTTCCCTTTTAATTGTGAGATATATACATATGTTTATCGAACTTTAGAAAAATGCAATGTGCGTAACCGATTCTTGTAGTAATAATTACAGGTGCGAAAATAACTCGAATACATTTAACCGAATTTTTAAAAAGATTCTTTTTTTTTTTTTTGAATTGTGTGATTTTCAGATTAGGATTTATTATCGATTTTCTATCGAAAGCGACTCTAGTCGGATTCATGGCTGGTGCGGCAGTAATCGTTTCATTGCAACAGCTAAAAGGGCTACTTGGAATAGTCCATTTCACGGCGAAAATGCAATTAATCCCCGTTTTATCCTCCGTCTTCCATCACACGGACGAGGTAAATTATTTACCAAAAATAATCATTTGAAATTAATCGGAAAAAAATAATAATTAAATAATTTATAACCGGGATCGGTTATTTCCACGTATGCAGTGGTCGTGGCAGACAATTGTCATGGGAGTTGGTTTTCTTGTCTTGCTACTGACAACAAGGCAAATCGTAAGTGTTGATAATATGTTCGATACTGTTTATTTTTATACATAAATAATTTTATTATGTTATAAATAATTTCGACGACGATGAAAAAATGCAGAGCATGAAAAAACCGAAACTGTTTTGGATATCAGCAGCCGCCCCGTTGGCATCGGTTGTTCTTTCAACTATCCTAGTAATCTGCATTAAATCCAAATACCAAGGCATTCAGACTGTAAGAAAAACATGATTATTCATTTATTATTTATTTCCTACTACAAAAAGATTTATTTTTTATATTAATTTTTTAAATACAGATTGGTTATTTGCCGAAGGGTTTAAATCCACCATCTTCGAACATGCTATTTTTCAGCGGCCCTCATCTCGCTCTAGCTATCAAAACCGGCATTCTCACCGGAATTCTTTCTCTCACAGTAAGTTCTTTAAAATATTTTTATTCATTAAAAAAAATTAATAAATAAATCGGAGTCGGTTTTTTCGTTATATGTAGGAAGGAATTGCTGTTGGAAGAACATTTGCAGCTATGAAAAATTACCAAGTTGATGGTAATAAAGAAATGGTGGCCATTGGCTTAATGAACATAGCCGGTTCTTGCTCGTCAAGTTACGTCACCACAGGTAAACGAATAATTACTATTATTATTATTTTTTATTATTTTTTATTATTTTTTATTATTTTTTATTATTTTTTATTATTTTTTAATTATTTCGTCACGGATTAATATATTGTTTTTTTTAGGGTCATTTTCACGATCGGCTGTGAATTACAACGCGGGGGCGAAAACGGTGGTGTCGAATATAGTAATGGCTGCAGCTGTGCTTATTACTCTGTTATTCCTCATGCCGTTATTTCATTACACTCCAAATTTAATCCTCGCAGCCATTATTATAACCGCGGTTATAGGCCTAATCGATTATCAGTCAGCGTATAAACTGTGGAAAGTCGATAAACTCGACTTTGTTGCTTGCTTGTGCTCGTTTTTCGGTGTTCTGTTTATCTCGGTCCCTATCGGTCTTGCTATAGCAGTACGTCTTTTCTCTTACAAAAAAAAAAAAAAAAAAAAGAAATCGTGTAGCTTTCGTGAAAAATGTGCTATTAAATCAACTTGAAAATCGGGTTTTTTTTTTTTTTTTTTGAAGGTTGGAATTTCGATTTTCAAGATTCTATTGAACGTGACGAGGCCGAATACAGCTGCTTTGGGGAATATTCGAGGAACTCAAATTTATCGAAACCTTAATATATACAAAGACGCTGTTAGGGTTCCGTCATTTCTTATACTAGCGGTTGAAGCTCCTATTTACTTTGCGAATTCGACTTATCTGCAAGAAAGGTCGGTTGAGAAACGAGTTTCTTTTTTATTTATTTATTTAATCAAAAAATGTAGCAATAATATGTTATTGTTTTATATTAATTAAATTAAATTAATCTATATACTTAATTAATGCAGGATTATGAGATGGGTTAGGGAAGAAGAAGAGTGGTTGGCATTAAATAACCAGAGCAATTTGAAATGTGTGATTCTTGATATGACTGGTTAGTAACAAAAAAATTTAAAAATAAAAAAAAATCATAATTATTTTTGCTGCTCGATTTATGTTTCGACTTATATTAATCCGGTCCCACGTATTTTTTTTTTTAAATCAGCTGTGACGGCAATAGACACGAGCGGTATCGATACAATAAGCGAACTCCGGAAGGTGCTCGAAAACCGATCACTTAAGGTAAAAGCCATCACAAAACCCTACACATTGTTTTTTGTGTTTTTTTTTTCTCGTTTTTTTTAATAAGCGATTATTATTACAATGTAGTTTGTTTTGGCAAATCCGGTCGGAAATGTGATGGAGAAACTGCATAAATCGAAAGTATTAGAGCCGTTCGGATTAGAAGGACTATATTTGACAGTTGGAGAAGCGGTAGCTGATATTTCATCTTCATGGAAGGTTTAGTTTTTTTTTTTTTTTAAAGACTTAGTTTTTTTTGGGGACCATTTTAGTTAGGTTGAAAGGCAGACTTTGCTTTTTTTTTTTTTTTTTTGTAATTGCTTTTGTTTTTGCTAGAAGTTCTTGATATATATATATATATATATATATATATATATATATATATATATATATATATATATATATATATATATATGTAGTAGTGTCTTAATTAGTACAAAGTTGCAATCATATATATATATAATCTTTTAAGTAAGAGATATTTTGGAGTGACTTGTCAAAAACTTATAATACAATTTTCGGTCACCTATAATACAATATGCAATATGCATAATAGTATTGCTATAATAAATGTAATTTTGGAAAGGAAAAAAAAAAAGTCAATAGTTTTTTAAAATTAAAATCAAATCGAAAATCGAAATCTAATATATATTCAAATTTTGTTCCAAAAAAGATCGGAAATATCATAAAATAGGATATTTCGTAATTCAGAATGAAGTTCCAAAACCAAAAAAAGTTCAATCAAATCGGCGGAATTCGAAATTTCTATTAAAGTTTCGCCCCAAGACATTACTAACAAAATTAGAAAATTAACAATTTACTTCCTATATACAACTGCAATGATATTCTTGATTTAAAAGTAAAAAATAAAAATTAAAAAATAAAATAAAATAAAATAAATCACAAGCACACACACACACACACACACACACACAAAGATTGACAATACAAATAAACCCCTCAAACTTTCCTCATATAGCTAATTATTCAATATTACAAGAATGCATTTGTTACCATGAAATTTTTTCCCAGTTGAATTCCAAACAATTCACAAATAATGAAAATCGAGATTATTTTTTTTTACGTTTTTTTTTTCGATCACTACGAATCTTCTTGCACCGGAGTAACTTTTCTCCTTCTTGTGACCCTCTTTTTAGGAGCATCCGATTTGCCATTTCCCCCTTCAATTTTCTGCATTTGCTCTTCACTCCCCTCACTTTTCTGCGAGTTCCTTTCGCTCCCCTCACTTTTCAACGAGTTCATTTCACTCCTCAGCCTAAGTATTTCACCCTTCGCAGAAGCCAATTCCTCCTCGAGTTTTTTCCCTCGGTTCTCCAAATTCTCCCTTTCATTTCCGAGCCTCATAACTAAACTATGCGCATCTTCCAAATTTTCCCTAACTTCTTTCGACACCTCTTTTTGCTCCTCGAGTGACCTCAAAATCGCATCTCTCTCATCCTCGAGGCTGAAAACCCGAGAATTGGCAACCTCCAAATCCTTCGAAAGATTTAATATATTTCGATTAATCTCGTCGTGTGATTTAGTGGAAGCTTCTAAATCTTCTTCGAGTCTTTTTCGTGCCTCACTTGCTTCAAAAATTCGAGTCTCCAAAACCCGTAAGTCTTTCTTCAAAGAAGACACGATTTCCCTTTCTTCGTTCAGTTCAAGAACCGTACGATCTTCTTTCTCACGAGCCCACACAAGTTCTTTCTCTAAGCCATCACATTTCGCCACTAATGCAGCCAATTCTTGGGATTTGACTTTTGCCGCTTCGGTCGATTCAATTAGGAGTTCCTTCGTGGACTTTAATTCGCCAGCTAAGAGCTCCACAACTTTTTTCGTTTCGTCAATATCCCTTTCTAGTGAATCTTTAGTTGTGCTTAACTCGCCCCGAATATTCGAAATATTTTCTTCGAGATCCGAGCACAATTTTCTCGAATCTTGCAATTGTTTTGCCAGGTCAGCAACTTCTTGTCTCGATTCGTTCAAAGATTCACGTGCAACCTCGAGTTCTTTTTCAAGATTCTTCGCATTTTTCGACTCAATCTTCACAATCTCCAATAAATCCTCCTTTTCGACATTCAAATCAGAAATCAAGACTTCATTTTTATTCACATCATCCAAAGCAACTCTAAGTCGTTCCTCAATCTCTTGAATTGCATTTTCTCTCTCTCGTAAAATCTCGGCATCTAAATCCGCCTTCTTTTCCGCCGACACCTTATACCCATCGTATTCCTCTACTAAAGATTCAATCTTTTTCCGATATTGATCAATCTCGGCTCGCGAAGAAGCTAAATCTGCGTTCAGTTTATTTAATTCCGTATTATTCAATTCCATCTCCTTTTCCTTTTTAAAGATTACATCTTTCAGTTGTTCAATCTCCAAATTCAAACGGCTTATTTCATCCCGTGCTTGCTGATAAACGGAGCTTAACTGAGTCAACTCGCTTTCTTTTTCGACGAATTTAGAATTTACGTTCCGAAGACTGTCTTCTTTGTCCTTGATCTCTAACGAGAGCAGATTTATCCTTTCTCGCAAGACTTCTATAGAATCGAGCTTCTCCTTCAACTGTTCTTGGAGTTCCCTTTTCTCGTTCGAAGCTTTGTTGAGGCTGTTTTCAAGAATCTCGATTCGGGCCGTTTTTTCTTCGATTAATCTCTTCTCTTTCTGCAACTCCTGTCCGAGGCTTTTTACTGTACCGTTTGCGAGCCCCAATTGATTAGATAAAGATTGCTTCTCCTCGTTTGCTTTAGCAAGTGCCTTGTTTCGGGCTTCTTTCTCGTTTGATAAATCCGTCTCGAATTTTTTCTCGAGGAAAGTGATGGCAGCTTCTTTTTCCTTCAGTTTAAGATTAATCTGTGCACACAAGACGACAATAATTCAAGAATATCAAGAAAGGCAACAACAACAACTATCATGCAATTAATTTTCTTTCTTCGCCGTTAATTAAGGTAAAACGAAATGAAACGAATTCAGCTCAAATATTCTTGTTCCCGTATTTATTTCAAAACTTAAACGAACCCCCTTAATTAAAAAAAAAATGCCCGAAAAGGCGAAAACATAATATTTTAAACTCCATTGAGATGCCTTACAGATTCTATAGTGGCATCTGAAGTGGCCTTTTCATTCTTGATCGTTGCGTAAAGAGCAGCAAGAACGCCCGATCCCAAAAACCCGATTGAATTCAGAAGTGAAAGAAACGGATTTTGAGACGACTTCCCCTGAAAAACGGCACAAGAACATGTGCAATTCAGCAAATACGAAACAAGACAAACGTAAATAAACACAATAATCAAAGAATTGCAAAACCAGTAACTTAAAAATAACCCTTTTTTGAATAAAATAATTCGGTATATATACGAACCTCTGCTTCTTGTTTCGGATTCGGTGTACTTAATTCGGTATTTTCTGTAACAAAACCATAAAAGAGGCATATAGTTATTATCATAACACATTACAACACAGTATATATATAGCATATGTTTTACGAAATATTTAAGCAAATGTAGCAATATTGATAGAACATCCGCATAAGTACAAGAAAAATTTTAACGAGCCGAATTTTGTAATCGTTACATATATACTTATATGGTAGCTATAAAACTTAGATTGGAGGTAAGATTATACATCCGAAAAAAACGAACAGATTTCACGCACTACTCGTACATTGCACAATTCAACAGCTATGTATCTAATTACATTAGTCCAACTTTCGGCATTTAAAAAAAAAAACCCCAAACGAAAGCTTTTTTTCTTCTTCCGACTCCTCGGAAAAATCGGGCACTCGATATTGAAAGCAATTAATTACACATTACTTGAAAGTTCGAAAGCAACTAACTAATCGACACACATTTTGATGCCATTATCTCACAATGTAGTTCTACAACAAAGTACAAAACACCAAAAAAAAAAAAAAATCAAGAAAATGATTGACCTGCAACGGCGTCGGCCCTCCTCATATTGAGAAGCGGAATAGCGACGAAAGTACCCATGTAAATCATCACCTGCCTTCTGTCGCAGAATTCGTCGCCCTGTGGGTTTTGTTCTTGCTTCAAACAAGAAATGGCGGAACCTCTGTTCTTTCTCCGGGTGAGCCCATTATTATTATTATTATTTCTCGGGGAAGAAAACAAAAATGGCGGCTGAAGAACACACGGCGACGAGGGTTTGGAGAAGACGGAGTAATGGAGCGGCGTAACGGAAGAACCCATTTGTTGGTTTTGGTCGATTGATTAATTTCACCTTTTCTTGATTTTTGTTGAGTGATGATGATGATAAGCAGAGCGGCTTGCCCTCATTAGGATTTTCTCTCTCCTCTCTCTCTCTCTAGATTTTCTATCCTTTTCTTAATTTCCCAATCTATTGGGGATAGAGAATTTAAACTATGGCAAAAAATATGGCTTCAGTTAATTTTAAAAAAAATATCATTTTCTGTTTTACAATATTTTCTATTGAATAAATAAATAAGAGCCATTTGCAGAGTCTGGTCCCATTCAAGGTGGGGTCTTTCCAATCTATCCACAATCTTGCTTCACGTAAACTCAAATCGGACTCATCGGATCGAAATTAGCACTTGTTACTTTCTTTTTTATTTTCTTTAGAAATAAGAAATTAATTTTAGTAATATTCGAAAAATTCGAAATTGAAATTAGAAAACATGTTGCAAAATTGAAAATTTTAGAATCGAATTCAGCAAAGTTTTGATTTTTTTCAAAATTAAAATTTGGTTCGAGAATCAGAATCTCATATATATGTAAGTTTTATTCAAATATAATGTGTTTGTATGCCAAAACTTTGTTCGCGAGCTCGGAACGAATGAAGTGGGATCATAAATTTTAGGAAGAAGTTAAAAAAGGCAAGCACTTATGACCATGGAGCCAACGTGTAAGACAAGGTTAAACGAGGGTTTTCTCTTAATAGTCGAGTGGTTCTAGAATTTGATATACTATTGTACTAGTAGGGCTCGCCTATTATTCCACCGACGTCTATTCCTCGTCATCACTGATATCTAATTCATGTTGGTGATGACCGAGCGAATGCTCCTGTTTCGTCTCTACCTGAGCCTGTTCTTCCTTTACAGCTCCATAGAAATTGAAAAACGACTTGGTCAAGAAAACTCCCTTTTTTTATTAAAAGTCTTGTGGTTGAGTTTGTTAATGAGGTGAAAGCCTCATTTGCTAACTCGATCCAAAGATAAGGTCTTCTCATGTATTGATTTGGAGTCTTTTGAAGCTTAAGTTGGTCCGTATCTACCACCATGGCATCCCGATTGCGGGCCCGTGATGAAACGTAAGCTAGGGCAGAAAATCGAGAGTGGAAGTAAAAGACGGATCTTTGCTATAGGGAATTGGTTTAGTTAGTCAAAGACAGCTAAATCGAATTAATGACTGGCTAGCATCGGTTCTTCTCAGGCTTAAGACCGACAAAACTTTCTATCAGCCGAGGCCTCTTGTTTATCTAAAGGGTAGCATGGATAGTTTTGAATATTAATAAAAAAAAAAAAAGAGAGAGAGATTTATATATATATATATAAATAATCATAGCATGGATAGTTTTGAATATTAATAAAAAAAAAAAGAGAGAGATTTATATATATATATATATATAAATAATCATCAATTGATTTTTGACTAATTATTTTTCAATTAATTAAGAATGATAAGAAGCAAAATTAAAAAAAAAAAGACAATTAATAATTTATCGGAATTGTAAAGTAACAAATATTGGCGATTTATCGGGTTAAACATAACTGGGCCGTAACGCAAAGTATCCTGAATTAGTGGTCATGTGTTGTAGGCCCAAGTTGGGTGAGATGCCATAAAGTACAGTCAGCAGCGCATTTTAGCAACTACCCCTTCACAAATTTTTACGCCCTCTGTTTTTATTTTTGATTTTTTTCTACCCCAGAAAGAAAGAAAGAAAGATGCGCTTTTTCCCAGTCTCTCTCCTTCCCAACACAACGAGCTCTTGAAATTTATCTCAATTAATTCCCTAACAAATTCATAAGATCTCACGTCGATTTTTTTTTTTTGATTTTTTTTAATTTGACGCTATTTTCAATTCACCATATCGGAATTTAAAGTTTGATTTTTTTGGGGGTGAACCGGTGAAGGTTGATCTTCAGCTCTTCAATTGAGTTGTTTGAGGTAAGATTTGTAATGGGTTCTTCAATTTGTTGCGATTTAATTTTGTGGGTTTCAGTAATTATTTGATTTTTAAGTAGGATTATGGGCTCTTCTTGTTTACGATCTTCTGTTTAATTATGAATATAATTATTAAATTAATAATTTTTATTTTTCTATAGAAATATTGGGGAGTTTGAATTTGGGGGAAATTAATACAATTGGTCTTCAATTAAGAAATTTCCATTTCCCAACATTAATTTTCATTTTTGTGCTGTTTTAGGAATAAAGATTTGATTTTTATGTGTTTCTTTTTTTTGTTAGGTTTTTTGGGAAGCAATCTTGTGTTCTTTACTTGGATGGAACAAAGGAGTTAATGTTGTGTGGAATTAATTTTAAAAAGAAAATCTAAAAAGTAGATTTAATATCGGTTTATTTGTTCGTATTTGAGCATGATGAATGATGACGAAGATGATGCTAGTTACCATGCCAACACTTACTCCGTAAACAGCCAAAAGTTTCCGATCGAAAACCCCGATTATGATGATGATGACGATAGTGATGATGACGATGTCGATGATGATGACAAGGGTATAGTTGTCATTGAGCAAGACGATGACGATGAAGATGACGATGATGAAGGAAACGGTATTCAAAGGATAGGCAAAGACGATTACGAGTGTGGTGACGTGGACGAAGACGAAAACGAAGGTGTCAATTCCACCGATTTACATAAACACCCGAAAAAGCGGAAGCTAAAAACCCTCTTGCCGAGTTACGAGTTCGCCCCTCGAGCACCCCCCGTTCCTCCACCACCTCCCGCCCCAAAGCCGCCGGCGTCGTACGGCGGGGGCCGGAACCCCCTCACCGATTGGACGGAGCACGAGACTTTCACCCTACTCGATTCTTGGGGAGAAAGGTACCTTAAACAAGGAAGGAAAAGCCTCCGCTCCGAAGAGTGGCAAGAAGTCTCGGAAAAGGTGTCACAAGAATCCAAGCTCGAACGCACCGACACCCAATGCAGGAACCGTCTGGACACGTTAAAGAAAAAGTACAAAAAGGAAAAGTCCAAACCGAACTCGAGCGAGTGGGTGTACTTCAAGAAAATCGACTCGCTACTATCCACGCCACCACCGCCCAACCAAACGGCCCTTTCGTGCGGTGTGGACTCGGGCGAGTACGTGTTCACAAACCCTAGAGCGTATCTAAACCGTTCGAACGGGTTCGATGAAATGAGGGACAGTCCCGGAAATTCCGGTTCGGCGGAGGGCGGAGGGAATGAATCGGAGGGGCTCCCGCCGAAGAGGGCTAGAAACGGGCGGGTCAAGAATAGTGGCGGCGGGGGTTCGTTCAAGATTCTTGCGGATTCTTTTCAGAAATTTAGTAAGATATACGAGAAGATCGAGGATAGTAAGAGGAAGCAAATGGTCGAGCTGGAGAAGATGAGAATGGACTTTCATCGGGATTTGGAGATGCAGAAGAGGCAGATTCTCGAGAGGGCTCAAGCGGAGATTGCCAAGATTTGGCAGGGTGACGACGATGATGAAGAGAATACCGTTTCGGCTGAGAATGTTAGTGGTTGATATATAGATATATATATGTGTTTATATATATATATTTATATATGTATGTAGCTGTATTGGATCTTAATTTGTAGTGGTGTTTTGGAGATTGATTGACTGGTTGAGGTTTGTTTGTATCATTAGATGGTTCTTGATATGAGAAGATGGTGATAGTAATATTAATACTTGTTTGATTGGATGTTTAAATTAGTTATGATGAGTAGTTGTTCTTCTTGAGTCAGCGTTTTTTTTACCGCGAAAACGTTGGCCGTATTGTATCTTTTGTTGCTTCGGATAATCTATTAAGGCCTTACTTGGGTCGACCGACAAGTTATTGAGATACCAAACATCAAATAAAGTCCTATTATTTAGTTAATAATGGTTAATCTCCCCAACCAAACGAGGCCTAAGAATTTGTGGTGTAATGAACATATGTGCAGACTGCAGAAGGCTGACATATTACATCAACTGAAGAAATTTTTTACTATCCAGCTTGTTCTGTGATTTTTATTTTTTCTATTATATATCCCAATTTTTGTACACTAAAAATTAAATTATCTCAGAAAATATTTAGTGATTGTATTTATTGGGAGGAATCATTGACAACACCGGCATGGCTAAAAGGGATATCCTACTTTTTTTTTTTTTTTTTTTGTAATGCAGGAACCCGCAGCCAACCATATAGGTGCACTGGGTAAACCTACACTCTCGTATAATAGCTTGCAAACCATACGAGAGATGTAAACCACACTAGGCTAACCATGTGTGACAAGCTCGACCTAGCGACCGTTGGCAAGGGGATTCGAACTTGGGTCAATTGACCCAAGCTCTCTTGCTCCAACCGCTAGGCCACCCTTGCGGGTGGATATCCTACTTTATATTGAGTTAGCAGGTGGATACTAGGTTTTAAAAGGAATTAAAAAAATAAAGTAGACGCCGTTGCCGGGGATCGAACCCGGGTCACCCGCGTGACAGGCGGGAATACTTACCACTATACTACAACGACTTGATGAGAATATTTGAGTATTTCCATTATATGTTTGTTTTGTTTTCTAGCTCTGTTGTCTTTGGCTGTTTCGCCCAATTATAAAATTGTTTCCACTCATTTTAAAAATAAAGTGTTAAGCTTTTCAAATATATCTCCAAAACTTTTTTGGAAATTCTTTCAGACAAGATTTGACAATTTGTATGTTGAATTTATGCTTGTTTTTGGATTGAAAAGAGAAAATGAAGAGGTCAACTAATATAGTCCAAGAGCTATTTTCATCTACCACCAACTGGAAATTACAACAAAAATGTATTTTCAAAACAATTTTCGATGTTCAAAACATTTCATTCTAACACAGATAATAAATACGAAACTATGCAACAAGTATAAACAAGAAGCGTAAAAGACGAGCACATATGAAACAAACTCCATCTCGTAAACCTTAAAAACCCGCTCCGAACAAGCCGTGTACCTTAAAAACATGTTTTACTCAAAAAGAGAGCGATCGCAAATAAATATCAAGAACGACGACCACATTACACTTGCTTTTAAAAGGCGAAATTCGCGTACAAAGAAAGAACCAGAAAAAAACATGGTCGGTGAATTTCTCGTGGGCAAGGGTTTAAATAATAATAATCACCGGTGGATCATCAAATATCAATAGTCTCTCGGAGAGTCTATATTTCTTACAAACCCTTAACAAAAACAGGATTATGGAGAGACCCCACCTATTAATATAACAAATTATGAGATATAACCTCATAAAATACACAACGGTCCAAAATTCGGTAATGACGCACACGGATTTATGCTGTGTGTGGAGCACTCCCAGATTTGTCTGTGTCCATAGGCTCGGAACCTGCAGTGTCACTTTCTTCGGCTTTTTGTCCGGTGCTATGGTTACTGTTGTCTGCCCCTTGTGATTGCGATTCACCGCCTTGAGAGGAGGTTGCCGGTGAGGGCTGCTCGGGTGTGGCTGGTTTTGCCGCCGGCTTTGGCTTCATCATTATTGGCCTGCAGAACCTGTTACAAAAAATTGAAAAAAACAAATTTAGATTATCACATCAAGAAAGTAAACAACCTATAATATAGCAGCAACTTCCTAAGGTTTTCCACTTTTCGAAAATGTTTCAGACACAACGAACGGACACTAACTTTCCATGTCATTTCTGAAAATTTGGGAATGCATTTCTAATGCAGAAGTATTAATCAATATTTTTTTAACAATGGCAATTTCGTAATACCTATCAAGGGCTTCAGCTTTTTTTCTTGCATCAGCAGACAAGAGAACCGGCGTGGCGTGCTTAGGGAGTGTATCCTGTTGCTGTTTTTTCTCTCTTAGCCAAGCTTCAGCTTCCACACATTCATTCAAAACCTGAAACACTCGAAAACAGTAAATTACTCCATCCATAGCAAATCAATTACTCAAATGTGCATGCCATTTACGAGGAGGAATAACGACTAATACCTTCTGCTTATCCGCTAAGTCAATGTGGTCAAACTTGGTATCAGCCGACACTGCTGCTTCTCTGTAACTGTTAATGCAGTAAGCCAGCTGGTCCGTCACAGATCCCCTCTCTGTGTGCTCCTTGTAGCGATGTTCAATAGGATCACCTTGCTGCACGAAATTTTATTTTGAATTTAAGAAACCATTTTCTAAACTAGCAACATCTTTCATACCCTCGATTAAAACGATTACATGATGGGATTTAAATCTTAACCCCAAACATTTGACAAACACCAAGATTGGGATTTTACCTTCTTTAGCTCCTCCAGTTTAGCGACATAAACACCTTTGGTTTCATCCTCTCCATCTTCATACAACCAATCTTCTACCTCTTGGAGTCTAGCAATAAACTGCTCCCTCTCCGATTCCATCACGAAATCGTGATACTTGTCATTAAGCTGAAATAAACAAAAGACGAGTGAGTGAAAATAATTAAGCTGGATCAAAAAAAAATAACAGAATTCTAGTTTTACCTTGTTCCTCATTTCGTAAACATATGCCTCAACAGCGTTCTTTTTGTCTTTGGTTTCTTCCATAACACGATCCTGTAAAGCCATCTCGAATTCCTTTTCAACAGCTTTTTGCACATCCACAGCAGCAAGTCCTCCATAGATGACCTCTGACACAGGCACATTGGTTTTCTTCACCTTTTTCTTTGGAGCATCCACCTGATCATCAGAACACCAAAGAAAAGAAACGATAGTTCAAGTAAACATTGAGAAATTTTTACTTGTGCTGCAAGTAGTTAAATGTCAATCTGACAATTAATATATAGCTCTGATGGGAGAGCAACAATTTATTGTTCGTACTTGTCAATTTCACATGAAAAAGAACATGTGTGGAACAAAAGGGCATAGAGAGAGGGAAATATAAAAGATGATCGGCTATTTGAAAAAACAGAGACATACATAGCGAAAGAAGTGTAAATAGAACTTCAAGTATCAATATTTGGGCAAGCTAATTTCGACAAATTATAGAAGCTTGGGAACTGCCATCATTCATACAAACAAGAGAAGTTCATTCCTATGTTTACCTTGGCATCTGTTTCCATCTGAACCGATTTATCTCCAGACTCTTCTACACCATTTTCAGCTCCAGCATCTTCAGTTTCAGTGGTGCTTGGCGGAGCCGAATCAGCAGCAAGCTCGTCAGTTTCCATCTTTGTCGATTCCTGTGAAGATCCTTTCACAACTGGAACTTCCGTTTCCTCCTCTTCCAAAAGCTGCTTGAAAATACACCCCATTAATTAAAACCAACAAAATCTTGATCATTAAATTCAAAAGGCTAATTTAGTAATTTCTCAAGTACCACAAAGCTAATAGTTCTTAGACCGGTTACTAAGTCATACTTTAAATAAATATATCGAAAAACTCCATTTTCTTCCCTCCAATACTTGTAGGTTTAGTTACTAACTCGTTTTGGGGAAGAATGCGTTATATCTACTACATTGATTACAAAAATGGTGAAGGGGTTCTAACTTCTAAGCAAGCACAAGATCTAATACTGCCGAAAATAAAACCAAATCCGGCAAGATAACATACAAATTATTATGAAAAAACAAGGAAATAACATATTCATCACCAGATTAAGCAAGGCGTATATAAATAGCAATTGAAGATTTCATGGGAATGAAATATAATATTCACAATACTAATCACTATTCACTACTATGTAAAAAAAAAAATACCTTTTCAGTGAACATCTCATTTTACAAAACATAAAACAGGAATGAGATGTCAGTTAAAGCTCCAATGATAATTCTCTGTTGCTTTTTATACTTAAACTACAGTGTTTCCATCTAGTAAGAACATTATTTATTAAATTAATGACTTGTAAAACATTAAGACTAATGCCATTAATCATCGGAGCTCACCGTTGCTGATTCAACCGAGACAATACCATGAAGATTCAGGCGTACTTTGACTTTCAATTTTGCCCTCTCACCCTTTGCCGACTGGAAAGGTCCAATCTGCATTCAACATAATGAAATACGAATCACACCAACTTCACTGTAAATGATTGCTAATTACTGAAATAACGAATGTTGCATAAGAAAACTACCGTGTAAGTGCTAATCTTTGCAGGTGCCTGCAACTCACTAACATCAGCGTACTGCACATCCAATGTGAAGGTGCCAGATCTATAGAAAGTCAACGCCTTCACACTTGGTATTGGGTTGCCCTTTGGGAATACAACAGTGCTCTGCTGATTATCCGCTGCAGCATTTTGAGAATCCGAAGCAGAAACTTTCCACGACAAAGCAATGGGGAAAGGAAAGCTTTCATTAACCTGTAAGAAAAAAGAGCAAACAAATCTCAATCCAGTAACGAGGTGAAAACGAATAAACATCCAAGAACAATGTAGAACAGCTTATGACTACGAATGATTTACCTGGAATTCTCGCACTTTAAATGTGGGACTAAGAATAGCACATTCCAAAGCAGTGCCTTTGGCAACACATTCACTTGCATTCATTGTACGCCTAGGCTCCTTCCCAAAGAACTCAGTAAGGATCCTAATAATTGCAGGTACACGCGAACCAGAACCCACAACCTCAACTGAATGTATATTCTCAATAGTCAGTCCAGCTTCAACAAGGGCCTTCTCCAATGGTTTTTTCACACGTTCCAAGATCGGAATGCTAATTTCCTCAAACTCTTCTCTCTTAATGTGGGCTCTCACATCCTTCTCATCCATCAAGCACTCAATATTCAGAGGCGCCACAGGATTTGCACTGAGAACCTTCTTCAACTTCTCACAACCAGCACGAAGCCTTAGGCAAGCCTTGGCATTCTGATATACATCAATCTTGTATTCTTCCTTGAATTGTGCAGCAAAGTGCTGGAAAAGAGCTTCGTCAAAATCTCTACCACCGAGCGACCGGTCAAAGGAATGAGCCAAAATCTTCAGCTGGCCTTTCTTGAAAGCAGCTATACAAACTTGCATACTAGCATGCCCCACATCAACAAAAGCAATGTTCAACGGCTCGTTTTCAGGTAGGTCAGTCTTGTAAATACCATAAGCTAGAGCAGTGGCAGTAGTTTCATGAATAAGACGAAGAGGGTGTAAGCCAGCAATAGTTGCAGCATCTATAACAGCTCTCCTCTGAAGATCGGTGAAATAAACGGGTATTCCAATACAACAATCTACAACTGCTGCATTCAGATTCTTTTCGGCGATGATCTTCAAATCGGAAAACACCATACCCAAAACCTGAGTAGGTGTGAATGTCCTACTTTCTCCCAAATAATGAGCATGTATCAATGGATATCCATCAGGCCCTTCAGTCACCGAGAAGGGCAATGACTTGATGTCATGCTGCAGCTCAGGATCGGAAAACTGGCGCCCAATCAACCTCTTTATTTGAGATATTGTATTTTTCGGATTCATCATACTCGATGCAGCTCCAGCTGTACCAAGGAATCGTTGCTTATCTCCGAAGCATACAATAGCCGGAGTTAGCCGGTTCGACTCATCATTAAGCACGACATCAATACCTCTTTGCCTTGCAACAGCAACAACGCCGCTTTCATTCCCGAAATCAAAACCAACCACACTCATATTTGCTTAACGATTACTTGACTGCAAAGAATCAGCTACAAACCTGAGGAAATAAATAACTTAATCCATCAACACCATTAAATTAACAAGAGCAAACTACAAATCAACAGAAAACCAGCCATACTTCATCTATGAAGACATAAATCATAAAGGAGTAATTTTATCCAAGTCGCATTTATACACATTAATGGATTAATTCAGATTAATTCACTGCAATGAGTACAACAATTGGATCTTCGCGTCCTCACAGCCACAAAAATTGTACCCATTTTATTCATTCAGAACACATTAAAATTAAAATCACTTTATTACATAATCAACCAACATCTAACAGCAACGACCTTGTTCAATTTAAAAAAAATAAAAATCGGACAAACTAAAAACTAAAACAAGTTTAATCAAACAAATAAATAAACCACTACGAACACATCCGATTAAGCACAATACTGGACAAACAGTGATGTAGGACAATGTAAAATCATATAATAAACAAAAAATAACAACCGATTGGATCTGAAAATGGTAAAAAGGAAAAAATTAAAAAGTTAAGAGATTGAAGAAGAACAGTACCTGAGGATAGATCAATCGCGCCGCTTGAAATGATTCTCTGGAACTTCGACTCCCGAATGCGGTGGTTGTCGTGTATGTGAGAGGGAAGAGAGAGAAATGCAGAGAATGAATAAATGCGGAGCAGCCGAAAAAACTCTTGAATATTATTGGATGCAAATATAAGAGCGAGAAAAGGGTTTATAGAATTGGAGAAAAGATGTGTGTGTATGAGAGAGAGCTACGACCGCATTGCTTCTAGAAACTTCTTCGCCCTCATTTTTCTTTTTGTGGTGGGCTTTTTGTTTGGGCTTTTCATCGGCCCATTCCATGTTTTTGTGATGTTATTATTTCATTATCTTTTTTTTCGTTGACCAATTAAGAATCGAGTAGTTATATATATATAGTATATATATGTATGTGTGTGTGTGTGTGTGTGTGGATGATGAACTTGATTTAAAAGTTACTAGTAAAAGGAACGATCTGGAAAATGTTGCGCTCTTTTTTACTTCAGTAATTATGATATACGGTTGCGAACTTCTTTGTTGTTTTTCAGCACAGTCAGAGATGAATAATCGAGTAGCGCGAAAAATTGTATTTGTAGAAGTATAGAAACTCGCATGACTAAGTTACATGTAGTTTGTGTTTGTCCAATGTATTTTAGTCTCATAAATGAAGCCGCACAATTCACATATATATTCGTTACTTAGATTACGTGATGTTGTGCTCGATGAAGTATATTGTATTTTAATATGTTAAACATAGTTAACGGGTGAGAAAAATAAAAGTGAGATCTACACGTGTTAATAGAGTAGGCATCAGTTAAAAATCACATAGTATACATAGGATGCTTACAACGGGCAAACATCCTATCATGAATTTTGAACATCCAAGACATGATGCGAAATATCGAACTTCTACGTAAATAATCCATATATATATATAAAGTATATAATTCGAATAACCACGCAAAATTTGCATTTACGAAACAATAATTACCGTTCCCAAAAAATATTAGAAAAAATACCTATTTATCGATAATAAAATGTCGAAAAAAACTAAGGATAATTAACATTTTTAATAAAAAATAAAAATGAGTGATTCAATTTTTATTTTTATAATAGTTTTATGACAATAATGCATTAAAATGATTTAAGTTAACCAAACATTTATAATGGATTTGTAAATTAAAGATGATTAATCATGTTTTCTGGTCTAATCAGAAAGTTAATCCAACCGGCAACGACAATTAAAAAACTAATTAATCTCCCCTTTTGCCTTTCAGCAGTCTTCTACCACCACCGCCGCCCCACGGGCGGCGCCGCGCCGGAATCATCGCGGAATTCTCACGCAAAACGACGGCCAAATCCACAAAAGCGCGGAGTATATGCCTGCAAAACTTCTCGTTGTTAATTTCCAAGTAACGGAACAAAAGCTCGTCCATGAACTCCCAGTCCACTTCTCCGCCGTGCTCCAGTCGCGCCTCCACCATCTCCTGCATCGATCGCCGGAAATCCTCGTACGGATTCGGCGAATACGTCAGGATCGCGATGAGATCGTCGCCGTCGTCGTCCTCCGCCGCCGCCGAATCGCTCTTCCCGATCTCATCGGCTTCCTTCGCCGCCGTCGAAGATCCGCCGCCTCTAGCAGAGGAATAGGGCGGCGCTTCATCCACGATCAACGATCTCGACGATCCTGTGGCGACGAAAAACCTAGCAGAGCCGCGGAGGTTCTCCGGCGGCGGGGGGGGCAGAAGCCGAGGCGATTCGAGCAGCAACGACGTCGTTCGGACATTTTTCTTCGCCGTTCGATCTACGCTCTGCGTTCGGTAGAATGACCTGAAATTTTCGAAAGAAGATTGATCTCCGCCGTTAACCTTCTCCTTTCCGGCGGCGGTAGGCGTTTGGCTGCTCCTGTAACTAGGGAATGGAGATTGAATTTCTGAAATGTTGAGATTGAGTTTCTTCGACATTTCCAATTTTTTTTGTAATTAATTAATTAATTAATAGGTATTCTGAATGTATAATTGCTCTACGACTCCGACTGTGCTATTTATGCTGGAAAAGAAATAGATAAAATTACAGATTAATTAATTAATTAATGGGTATATTGCTTCTTTCTTGTATTTTGATTTATTTAATTATTTATTATTAAGATTATTATTATTAACCCTTTTACCAAAAATCAATTTTTGAATGTAGAGTTTGATTTGGTATTGATAATCATGGTGGATTACTATTATTATAACATTATTATGGATTTTCTTTCTCATTACTCTTGAGTTAGAGGATTTTTATAAGATAATCAGGAAAACAATCTTAATTATTTTAAATAAATAACAATTGCCATTTCTCTTATTATAAATGTTTCTATCAACAAGCGATATATGATTTGATAGTTGAAGGGTACTTACTTATTGGCGGCAAATCTAACGTATCACTTAGCTTTTATTGTATTGTAGGTTAGTCGAGCATGCATTTTTTGTTTGGTCAACGTCGAGCTCGTGTACAGTGAGTGATACTTCGTTTTTCCTAAATACTCTTTAGCTCGAAGGAATCTCGAGCCACCCAACTTGAAATTAAAGATACTAATTGTACAAGTTTATTACGTGATATATCACCGCATATCATTATCATTAACACTAAGGATATTTAATAAAATACATGTAACATAAATTAAATTTTATTGTACATTGGAAAATGTATTTTTGACAAAACAATGTGTATAACAAGATTGAATAAGAAAATTGTAGACTTATTCTATGTGAGGAAAAAGAACGGATCATATTAAATTAGCATTTTCGAAAAGAAAAAAATTCAATTTCATTAGAAGAACAGAAAAATTGGAAACCATAAATCAAAATTTTCATATCGAAGTTGCTATAATTCAAAAAAAAATATTTGTATTCATCATAACATAAAATACGTAATAACATTGATATTTATAAGTACAATTTTAGAAAAATCCAAAATTTTGTAATCAAAAAATAAAATCTCTTTTTATTGCAATTACGATCCAAAAAGAATCGGGGGATTGGAAATTGAAATTTTATAGGATTTTGAAATAAAGTATTTCGAACCAAAATCGGCGGAAATCGAAATATAAGTTCCAATATTCACCATAACCTATTCTAATATAATTGGTTAATATCATTGGTTTTGTGTTGCATAATATTAGTAATATTGATTGGGCCGGGCCAGGCACATACTTACCGTGCAAATTGTAATTAGGATATTATTAGAGGTAATTTCTAATTTTTGCTTGTACTTTGTCCTGATATCACTTTACCCCTTTTACTCTTGATTGCATCGATTCGCCCATTGCACTTGAATAATTGTCTCAATGTGGCCTTCGATGTTAGTTTTCAGACTTTTGATCTTATCACCGTTTGGTCTAAGATGTGAAAATTACAAAAAAACCACTCCTCCTATTTTAAATAATTATAAAGAAAAAAAAATCGTGGTTGACGTCGTGGACTATGCTTTTCTCGTTAACTTGTATTATTTTATTTTATTTTTTTTAATAATTATTTAAATTGGGAGGGGTGATGTTTTTATAATTTCAGAGTTTAGACCAAACAGTGTTAATGTCAAATGTTTGGCAACTAACAACGAGGGTCACATTGAGTCAAATTTTCAAATGCAGGGGATAAATCGATGCAATCGAGAATCAGGGAGTAAAGTGACACCAAACTAAAGTAGAAGCCGGAAAAGTAGAATTTGTCTATTATTAGTTAATAATTAATTTTTTTTAAAAGAAGCGTATGTATATAACTATATATTATATTTCGAATAAAACACAAAATGATATGCGCACGCTAAAATCTAAACAAAAGGCACAAACAAACAGATCCGTACACACAGACACACACAAAAAATCAGTCAGAAATGGAGAAAGAACAAAGGAGGAGGAAGATAATCTCTCGAGGAACGGATCGCATGGCTCTGATAACGGGCCGGATCCAGAGCCTCGACCCGGATCCGTTTTCCAAATCCTCTTCATTTACCACCCCTCGCCGCGATAACCCACCCGCCCAGCACGCCCGCTCCTCATCCGAACCCGGCGAAGCCCTCTTCCAAGTCGATCATTCTAACGGTATTTCATATCCATTTTTTTTTTGTTCAAAAGCGTCGTATTTGATGCCGAAATTGTTGAATTCAGAATGTGTATTGAATAATTTTTATGTATAAATGCATGGGCAAAAATTGTGCATGTTTGGTAAAAAAAAAAAAAAATGAAGTTGGTATTCAATAGTATGCGACAATTTCAGCGTGTGAATCGAATTCAGAGATCGTTTTATCCTTATCGAAAGGGTAAATTGAAGTTAGTTCAATTGAGTGTTCGATGATTCGAAATTTCGAATTAGGATTGAAAAAAATGGCTGGACTCTGTAATTATGAACCCTAATGCCAGAGATTTGGTGCAACGAATGTGTACTTGAAATTGGGCTAGTGTAGTGGTTATTCGTTTGTTTCGATTTCAGTTCACAGCTAATCGAATAGCAATTTCTTTCTTTTTTCGCTACTATCGATATTTATTAGCATCATCTCTTTATTTACGGCTTACGAGTGCTAGCGTTTCTCATCTGCTAATCGAGACTGGCTATTTACGACTTCTATAGCTTTTTCGTCGGATTTTTCTTTTGCATGTAATTGTTTTCTTGCATTTTTCTCAATGATGATTGATGCAAGTTCATTTAGTAATTGGTTTTTGAAGGTGGAGATGAAGTGGCCGATACAGTAACGAGAAATCATAACGAGGAGGAAATTTCTGAAGTATATAATCCAGGAAGCAGTGTTTCTTACCTGCAGAAAATGGAAGAAAAACGATCGCCCCCCTCAACAGTAAATCCAAATTCACCCCAAAAATCATTGGGATATTTTCTCAGTTCAATAACACTCAACGAAATAAATTTCACCATAATTTCCTCGGAAGACACACGTGTTATATGTGCTATCGTTTTAGCATTTCTGGTAGTTTTATCTCATATTAATCTTCCCCAAAACGTGGCAAAGCGGAAGAGCCTTATCGTTTACAGGCCCCTTCTCGTAGTTCTGCTAACTGATTTATTCATAGTGGCTAGAAGATTGGCCCCTTTTGCACAAATAAAGAAAGAAGATAAAAATCCAAGAATCGAGGAAGATGGAGATAATTGGGGCGGAGCTTTTAAGCTGTTGGAATTGGGATTAGTGTTGCACCAGACGATTCGTGCTATCTTCATAGACTGCAGTTTTTACTTGGTGATTGTTGTTTGCGGCCTTTCTCTTATGTAAGTAATTTTATTTATTTCATTTTATTTCGTTGCAAGATTTTTCGGTAGATAATGGTTTTATGCAATGGTTTTTTTGATATGCGTATGTTGTTCAGGCATAGACCGTGAGAAGTTATTTACGGTGCGCTACCGGAGATCAGAAATAAGCAATGGGGACCAACTACGAATCAGTTGATTCAGAAGAAAACGTAAATGTGAAAGTTGATACACGATTTAATAACCTCCCTTGTCTAGTTTTAGGTGTTAGATTTTGACTAGTATCGAGATAGTTTTATCTAGGTAAAAAACAATGCAAATTACTGTGATACTGTCAGTTACATATTTCGGTTTTTTCGGTGATCGATTCTGATAAAGATGTTGAATACTTAGATAAAAAAAATTAATGTATCTTTTCATATATTGGTTTGGAAATAGAGATAAAATCCATTTGTGATTTTTTTGTAGCTGATGGAACAAATGAAAATTGGAACGTAATTTATGATATGAAAAATCCGAATTTTCCGAATTCTTTTGGTACGGAATTGGAATATATATGAGATTCCAGTTTTCCATCCGATTTTAATTTTCGAAAATTTTGATAAATTTTCAACTTGCATTTATAATATCAATATTATTATTATGTATTATATACTTAAAGGTCAATAAAATATAAATGAAATTCAAATTTTGCGGATTCTAATTTGAAAATTTTCGAACATGGAATATGCTTTTAGATTTTCATTTCCGAAATTTAGATTTTTTAATTTTTTTAAAGTGCTGATTTCGATCCGACCAGTTTGTTTAGAGTCTTGCAATTTGAAACATTGTTTATGTTTATAACTTTATGAAAACGGTCAATTTTGAGCGTCATTGGGATTGTGGTTTTCTTACGATATCTTCATTTTCGGCGGGGTGGACGGCTTTTGAGATCCTACACCGGGTGAAATACACCGGGTAGATCTTTACCATTAATATACACACAAACACACACACACCCACATTGGTGTGTGTAGATCAACGGTGAAAAATCACCCGGTGTAACCTTCACCGGGTGTAGGATAGATAAAACCGGGGTGGACTAATTGTTTGCTTTGTCTATGTGGAAAAGTTCACTAATCTTAATTAAGTATACTAAACTTTAGAGTGAAGGGATAAGAATAGAGATTAGGGCCATTAATCTACTACTACACACAAAGTAATGATTCTTTATTACGTCTTAAAAATTAGGACAAATTACGGTAATCCATTGAGGTTATTACAATTCCCTTTAACTATATATTGTCTTATATGTTCATTTTACAGATCCAAATTTATCTATTAAAGGAGGAGATTTTTCGTAAGATAATACATAATTAAAGAAGGAGGTCATAATTATCCAAACGAAATGAATTTTTTCGTTATTTAAATCTGCTTCAGGGTTGGCAGTAATTTATCATATAAATTAAGAAAGGAATTGTTCAAAAGGCTAAAACCAATTTGACATCCATAAAAAGAATGACATGGATAAAAGGAAAAAGGGCACATAAAATGTTTGACCAATAAAAAGATTAAGAAAATTCAAAATTGTGTTGCGATCCACTTTTCACATATTATCGATTTAGAGTTTTGTTTATTTTTCATATTATAATGTTATCGATGTTATATTAATAAGGGTAAATTACAAACACCCCCTGAGGTATGGTCAAATTACAAAAAAACCCCTCTTGTTTGGATAATTACATCTACCCCCCTCAACTATGATTTTTTCTTACCTTTATGGTGCCAAATTCAACATAGTCATCTAGATTCCGTGAAATGTGCTCTAGTTTGTACTCTTTGTGTAAAAAATACAGTTTCCGATGCACCGCAAACTGATATATACAAGCTAAAAATCACATATTATGGTCATCTTGCTTCATAATGTAGAGTTTGAATGGCATAAAACGGGTACAAAAGTGATAATATTCCATATAATCTCGAAGATTCCACTAAATTTGATGAGTTAAGGGGGTGGTTGTAATTATCCAAACAAGAGGGGTGTTTTTGTAATTTGGTCATACCTTAGGGGGGTGTTTGTAATTTACCCTATTAATAAATGAGATGGGATAAATGTCGTTTCAGTTTTTATTATTGTTTACACTTCAAACATAATTTTGATTATTTTCGAGGCTGAATTTGTCAAAACTCAAAATACAAATATTGTAGTTGTTTAAGTTAGCTGTATATTCCAACTTGAATCACCAAGATTGAATGTCAGGTGAGAAAGATATGCATAAAAATGAATATTACCCATAATTTTGATGTTTTCAGTTATCTAAAATCTAAAATGCAACCCATTCACGGATAACTTTGTTACCCCACATTCAATCCAGTTGATCCGAACTTGATTAGAAAGCTAATTCAAAAGACTACAATTTATGTAATTGAATGTTGCCAAAATCAGAATAGAAAATGACCCAAATCACATTGAAATCAAAACAATATTAGTTAAATTGAAAGCATATCTAACATTTTAGTTAATAAAAAAAAAACTAGGTAGAAGATTTATCAATTTTCTCGTGATGTTTTTGAGGACAAATGGGAATTTTGAAATATTTTTGACATAATGTCAAACATAGCAGCACAATTCATGCCCCTGCATTAAAATATAAACACTCATTTTAATACTCTAAAAAAAGAATAATTAGCCATGTTACACCTAAGAGAGGGGCAACTGATGCCTAAACAATTTTTAATTGATATTAGTGAAAAAGAACATAACTACTATTTTAACTGCAAATATTAGCAATTTATGCAATATATAATTCTTGCGTCATTAACTTTTTATTGCAATAATTAAAAAAAAAAGTAAAATAATGAATTTCCGAAATTAAATTAATTATCTCCAAATGAAGAAAAATAAGCATATGAAAGCATCCAACTTTACTTGTAAATGAAGGTAAAAAGAAAATGTAGAAAGAACAAGAATTATTATCACAAAACCACAACTAATTAAT
The DNA here is from genome assembly GCF_000504015.1 of Erythranthe guttata. The sequence continues at coordinate 1,351,321 of NW_012194777.1, forward strand.
CTCTTAATACAAATTAACTAATCTAATCACTAATATAAAAATCCCTAAACTGTAAATAAAACACATTTTTTTTGGGATCAAACCATCAAGCAAGTATTCTTCTCAAAGATCCTCGATGGGACAGCAAATCGAGCAGAAAATGAACGGTTGAGATCGTCCGAATCGGCCCACATCAACCCTTGATCAAAATTCTGCGAATAAGTGTACGGATCATAAGTAAACCTAGTTGAACTCGAACAATATTGCGACATAATCGACGATCGTTTCTTCCCTTTCTTGATCCTCCTCCATAAAACTATCCAAATGGGAGCTTTTGATCTCGTCGAAGCTCTACTATACGGCCCGAAACTATCGTTTTTTCGACCCGAATAGCAGCACAATTCACCATTCTTCCATGTTTCATGACCCATTGCTACTTCAATAAAATGATCAATATATTTTGCAGAGTGTATGTTTTGAAGTGTTTTTTTTTCTTAGAAAGAAGTGATTATAAGGCTTGGCTTGGCATATGTATATGTATATATAGAGAGATAAAGATGTGCACTTTTTGTATGTCTCACCCTTAATAGTGAATATAGTCAAATATGCTATATATTTAGTTATGTGCAAGGCATGGTCCACTAGGGTATATTGCATGTGGGTTGATCTATTTCATTAAAGTTTTATGATATGATCTTGATTGTGAGTGCCATCATAGTGTGCTTCATTTGAGTATTTTAATACTTGATTTTTTTTTATATTGAAGTAGTAGGGTTTGTAACACCTCGGGTTTTACCAATCATTCCGAAATTAATTATTGGTAAAAAAAATGTGAATTTATATCTTTGCAGTCAGTGCATTAAACTCATACAGTCTTGTGTTTTATTACTAGATCTTTGAGTTGGCGTGTGTGATCTCTAATCTCTCAATTCCGACTTCTTGTTTTAATCTTCTTTTATATTTTATCTTTCGTCGCACATATTCAAGCTACAGTTTTATCGATATATATTTTCAACAGTGATTGATATATGCATCTTTAATGTATAATAAATTTAGAAAAAATTTCATAAGAATCCCACCACTATGTGACCTAATTAAAAGTAAAAACACGTATATTTTAATTAAAATTCACAAATTCTTCTACGATAGCTTCTGCGAATGTAAATGGATTTGAAATATCAAAATTAAGAGGGTATTTCGGTAAAAAGACAACACAATAGACTCTAATCCAAACAAAAATACTACATTGTCGTCACTTTAAATAGAGATGGACTCGAGGTAGTTTTGTCAAATTGGTAACATAAATTAAAGTTTTTTTTTTTAGATTATCCAAAAAAAAAAGTTGAAAAATAAAATGAGCAAAGCAATAGGCGGAGTTCTCAATGAAAATTGAAAACCAAATGGGACGCTTTTGCTGCGTAGACTCCTTCCCTAGTGCTCACTGACGTACAGTAACAAAAACATATTTATATTCTTTTTAACTGTTTTCTCTCTTTGCTTTTTTGCTTTTACTTTTTCTCCCTTCCCCCCTTCCTTATCTTCTTTCTTTACCCATTTCCAAATTTAATTCCTTTTTTCTAGTCAATATAGATTTTGCTCTCTCTCTCTCTCTCTCTCTCTCTCACACACACACACACACACACAAGAATTACAAAAGTTGAACTTAAAAATGGGCCGTTAAAAAATATGTATCAACTGGCCCATTTTCAAGATGATGGCCCGGAACCTATATTTAGACCTAATGGGTCCATTTGATTATAGAGCACTACAAATTGCTATTAATTATCGAGAAAATTTAGAGATACCCCTTAATTTTGTTACTATTTTAAATTCTTTCAAAAATATTTTGCTTAGTTATCATTCCACTTGGATATATTGAATTTGCTTGCTAAAAGTCCATCGTGCAGCTTAGTTGGACAACTAGATCGGAAATAGATAATACAAACTGAAAATAGACAACCTAAAGTAAAATTGACACATTAATTGAAATTTTTGACTGAAAATAGACATCTTAAACTGATAAGGAAGAATAAGAATTCTAAAATCGATGAAAATAACATTTTTCAGTGACGTGGTTAGTGAAAATTAACGGCCGACGATAAGAGACTAATAAGGAAAGGTAGAGGAGAATAACGGAGACTAATTCGTGGTTAGTGAAAATTAACTCCATTTTTTGAAGTCAGATCTGGTTTCGAGCATAAACATGGTAGAGGAGAATAACGGAAATTGGAAAAATATAATTGTCTGTCTGGTTGACTTTTAGCAAAATAAAAAAAAATATAATTGTCCTAATATGAAATGAAATTAGACTTGATGGGTATTTAGCAAATTACCCAGTAAATGAAACTAAAATTAAAGTTGTACTTGCGTCTGAGGAAAATTGGTTTCAAGGGAATTCTCTTTATTTACTTTTAGGATTTAATTATTTAGATTTTCATCCAATTTTTTTGTCAGATATTTAACTTCATATCTTATCTAACTTCATATCTAAGAAACACACAAAATCAAGAAAAAAAAAAACTTTTATGGAAAAACACACATCCACAGCTCCCCCAATCGACAAGTGGTTGCAGCCATCAACTGGCGCGTCACCTTCAATCCCCCCCAATATCCCACACCTCATAAATTTTAGCAATTAATACCATGGATAAGCATTTGCATGAAAAAAAAAAAAAAAAAAAAAGCTGAGGCCAAATTTTATCCCTTATTGCGAATCAATCCCCAAACTTTCTTTAGCATAAAGAAAACAATAATTCATAATAATATATCCATCCCTTACCTTTCAGTTATACCTTCTTCCTTTTCTTCTCCTCCCTCCTTTTCCATTGCTTTTTCTTCCTATATAATCCCATGATTCTTTATTCCTCAAACTAAAACTACCAAAAAAAAAAAAAAACTAGAGATGTGTTACCCCCAGGTTGCCTATTGGGAAGGTGGCTACAAGTGTGCCACTCGCCGGAGACAGCTGATCGCCCCGGCGGCGGAGGCCGACACAGAAGTGGCGGTAAGAGGGCGGCAAGAGGCTAACACAGGTGGTGGTGGTGGTGGTGGTGGGGGGATGACAAAGGTATGTGTGTGTTCGCCGACCGGGCACCCGGGTTCTTTCCGGTGCAGGCACCACCATGGAGAATATCAGTGGGTTAACCGGCTTGGAACTAAGCCCAGTTAGTCTATCTAAGCATGTGTAAATTTCCTTAATACTAATATCATCTTCTTGTACATATCAAGAAATTAAGGAAGAATTTGAAGGTTATTATTAAATTGTCAAGCAATTAATCTGTTTATCTAATTTGTTTCCCAATTACAAGAGAGATTACTGCATAATATGTCATACAATTACACACACATAAACACACACACACATATATATAATATATATACCATAGAATTACAGAAAGACATGTTTGAAACCTTTTTTTTTCTTTTTAAAAAACTTTTAACAAGGTTTCTTGCTGTTTTACTGATTGCCTAGAAGTTATGAACAAACTGCATTTGTACCTCATACTGCACACACCTAAAAGCTTAGTAAACTGCAGGGCTGATAGCATTTTACTCCATTTTTACTTGCATTCAGTAATCAGTATCCAACATCTTTGTCATTGTTGAGGATAGAAATTATGTAGGGGTTTAAATCTGCAAATAAGAAAAAAATGATCATTTAATTTCAATTATTCTATGTAACTCAAAATTACTCACCAATGATTTTATCTCAACTGCGAAGAAATAGTTTATCATATCTATTCTTCAATTGCTTCACTGTCTTTGGTACTTAGGGTGTGCAAGGATGGTAAATTGGAAATGCGAGGAAATAAAAGCTTACCTCAGGGTAGCAATTTTGACGAGTAATTGTCGAGTTTCGCGTGTTTACGATTACTTCGCATGATATTTTGGCCTGTAACAGATAATAAAAGGGGTGGTTATATGTTATATGAATTTGAACTAGATGTACATATCAATTTTCCAAGTTTTCATTTCAAACAATCAGAATCTAATGAGAAAATACAAATGCAAAGTCGTCGTCGAGAATAAGTTCAAGAGTAGGTAACATTCATCATTGCACCTTGTAGTTTGGGCATTTGAGCTGTTCATGTTACATACTAATTTCGCTACAATGTTCTACTGCTTAACTTAAATGTTTCCACCATTCAAGTAGGTTCGACTATAAATGCTTCCTTAAACATGGTTATGCAACTGTAAGAACACCGGCTCTACCCTTTCAACAGAATCGAGAGATCAAGCAAATCTCCTATTTTTTTCAAACCTCAATAGAGAAAAACTGCGGAAGCTGCACTATTCTTAAGTAAAGACTTATATTTGCAGACGAGCAAATTTCCTTTTTTCTTCAAAACTCGATAAAGAACAACTGCGGAAGCTGCACTATTCTTAAGACAAGAGAAAAGAAAGGAGAAGGGCCTAGACATTTATCTAAGTCCTTACATTCATACAAATTGAGTTTCATTAGTTGCAAAATTTCAAAGAAATCAATTTGACTAATCGAATACACTTGAACTATATGCTTAATTAGAATCGTGCTTTCAAAGTGGTGTACGAGATTGATTAAATATGCAATAGAGTTGAGCCGAACTTCACAACTATCGAACAAAAATGTGTTAACACAAGCGAGCATTTATCGAACACCCACGAATTCAATAACGATTAGTTTAGTTAAATTTTTAGTGGTTCCGTTTTCAGCCCTAGGCAGATAAAACAACATCAACAGATCAGAGATTCGGAATTCGACATACATGTATTGCATCCCTCCAGAATTTCAAGATGTTGTTCTTACTCACTAAATCTAGGTTAGAAACAATGGGGGAAGTTTCCCTATTGACACACACTCAAATTCAAAATCAAACTCTCATTGAAATTTACTGCAACTAATTACATCACAGAAGTGCTTCTACCCCAATTTCTGCCCTAATTCGAGAGGTTTTTTTTAACAATGTAAGAGAGAGAGACGAATTACCTTAAGCGGCAACTCAAAGAAGAACAGGCCAAGCTTCCCACCAATCTCCGACACAGTGTCGAACGTAATCGAACCAGCAGCCAAATCCTCGAGCAGCAGAATCACGTCGCTCAGCATCTCCACGCCGTCGACGTCGAGCGTGGCGTTCACGTACGACGAGCCACGCGCCCTGATGTGTCCGCCCTCCGACGTGATGTTCCCCAGGCTCTCCCCCCTGTACCCGACGGCGACGAGCAAGGAGTCGTAGTCCATGGAGTAAACGTCTCTGTTCCGAACCTTAAGCCTCAGGTCTAGGGTTACGTCGAGTGAGATTTTGGGGCGAGTGTGGAAGTGGAGGCGATTGAGGCTCATCCGGACAACTGAGAGCTCCGGATCGGACGGCCAGACGAGGTACACGGCGGATATGAGGAAGAGGAAGACGGCGGAGAAGCAGATTAGACGCCGCCGGTGTAATTTGCGGAGGAGACGCTGGCGATATGGGGGCAGGTAGGCAGGCAGAACGACGACGTATTGTGGAGTCTGGGAATAGGAGGATTGGGATTCGGAGAGGAGGGGCTGGTCGGCCGGCGGCCCGTCGGAGTGCTTCGTCGGAGACATTGGATATACGTATATGTATATCTATAACTACATATACATTATATATATCATATATATATATGTGTGTATTTCATATGGGAGAAGGTGTCCCGAGATACAGGAGGAAGGAGGGATTGGAAGGCGTGGCAAGATGGGGTCCACTATTCTTCTCTAAAGTTTCTTTGCTGCAATTCTCTCCAGTTTGCACTTTGTATTAGCGATTAAAACTCTCACCATGTTGTATGCCAAAAGAATGACTCAAAAGTGATTTTTTTTGCTAATAGTAGTAATTAGGGGTGTGAAGGAGCCGAACTCGAGTTTATATTTTTGGGCTCGAGCTCGAGATCGAACTCATTTTGTCGAGCGCTCGAGCTCAGGCTCATTTTTTTATTAATTATTAAATTTTATTATTAAAAAATATTTAGAATATAATAAAACAAATTTGAAATAAATGATATATTTTTAATATTTATATGTTCTTTTTATATTATTCTATATTATTCTATAATATTTTATACTAGTATACTAAATTTAAATAAAAATAATATATTAAATAAAAAAAAGACTCTCGAGCCGGCTCGTGAGCTCACGAATAACTAAAAACAAGTCCGAACTCGAATTCGAGTTCGACAGTTTTTTCGAGGACTCATCGCGTCAAGAGTGGCTCACCTCGTTTACCACCTCTGGTGGTAACACGAAAAATAGCCATTAAAAAAAATAATACAATCTTTTTATAACAATCCGCTCATTAAAATATAACAAAGTGTTAAATATTAGATATTTTGATGTAATTCTTTATTTTTAGGGTAAATTACAAACACCCCCTGAGGTATGGTCAAATTACAAAAACACCCCTCTTGTTTGGATAATTACAACCACCCCTCAACTCCTCAAATTTAGTGGATCTTCGAATTATACTTATATTATCACTTTTGTACCCGTTTACCCCATTCAACTCTACA